>JARYGA010034401.1:0-33638 GCA_030545235.1 Helianthus tuberosus | reverse complement strand
GTCATGGGTCGAGAAACATGGAATCGCAACACAAGACTAATGGTTTTTACATGTGGTTTATAAACTCTCAACGAATGAATTATGCTTCCGCTGTATACTGTGAATTATTTGTAACGTGTAACACTTAATGTTAATAAATGAAAGCTTTATTTAAATATACCGATGAGTTCAATGTGATTGGTGGCTAGATCCTGGTACGTCACACGCCTCGCGGGGGTTCCACTTGTGGTATTTTGGGGGTGTGACAGATTGGTATCATAACCATTGATTATAGTGAACTTGGTTTTATAAAGGGGAAAAACGTTTTTCTAAAACCAGACTATAACCGAATAATTCTGAAAACGTGAATACGACCATGACACTCAGCTCCAGATTGCAAGGTCCGTCTCTCGTATACTCATTGTACTGCATAACTAGTGAACACTTACATATGATATTGCATGTGATTGCGTGTTTAGCACAACAATATGAATTCATGTATTACTCGCATGTGTTATGTGACTGATAGGGTGGTATTTCCCTAAACCTTCATGACTTACGCTTCGTGATGTTCCTTGTTTGCTACTCGAGTTTAAGGAACCATTTGACATGAGTTAAGAGGATCTGAGATGAGCATGCAAATCACAATATTATTGTGGGTGCACACATAATAATAATGTGGGGTGTATGCGAGTCCTAGTGAGCTTAACAAGTGGAAAAGGGGTTCCGTTCCGTTATTTGATCGATGTGAAACATAACTAACCTATAGGGGTCATAGCAGCGATTATCCCCTACCCGAACGTGAACTTTCCATTCCTCCCTGGATCCTTTCGAATCTCGATGCTATCGAGTATTACCTGAACACCCATCTGAACGCCTAGCGAACTGTGTAGAATGTTAGGTGCATATACGAAAAACCCTGAGTTGGATGTCGTAGAGTCGAATGATTGATCGATACCTTTCTTGCTCCTCTTTATTTGCTGGAACTCATGTATTAACATCTTAGGTCCCAAAGTGTGATCACTTCTGCGATACCCTCGTAACAGACCGAGTATTACTCAAGCAACTTACAACATCGATGGACAGGAGGATGAGTGTAGTACTTTACCGACCTCAGTACTTGACGACCCTAATTACCGGCAACGAGCACCAGCGAATTGGCTTCAATCGAATCCTTAACTCTTGTCAGCGACTCATGGGAGTCAACTCTTACGAATCAATCAGGACATAAGCAATGACAATCGACTATAACGCGGAATGTGTAACTGCCAGCACAGTGAGTAGTACTTTAGGACGTGGCTCAGAATGTGGAAAGATGGATCTCGATGGCGAAGAATCGTAGGGCTTCGTTTCGAGCAACAACATTGGGAGCAGCAGTCACAGCGACAACAAGGTATTCGTAACCCTAGCCTACGGTAAGGAAATAAAAGTGACTACAACATGGATTGGTCGTGGTTAAGTTAAGAAGACAACGACCAAAGGAACAACGACAGTACTTGAAATACTGGTAATGAAAATAGCAACACTAGAAATGATGCTCATGGAAGGGCATTTAGACTTGGCATGGGCGACGCCAGGACTTTAGCAACATGGTAGCTAGTATGAGTAGCTAATCGCTTCGTCTTTGCTCCGTTTGACCCCGATGCTCTTTGAATTTGAATCTGTTGTGGAATCGGCTGACGACAAGACAATTGACATTTCATATGTCAGTTGGGATGCAAATTCGACCATGTGGGACAAGCGATCGACATCGATCTTCCTTCTGCTATCCTTAATGGTTTGAGGCAGTAGTTAGAATGGATTGGTAATCCATACATCGCGCAGATATACCATGTGAGGAGAAAACTTCACGTATCCCTCTCCCTAGTGGAGAATCGTCATCTGTTTCAAAGTATCGGAATTGTGTAAAGGTTAGCGTCAATTCTGCAATGAAAGCTTGGAAGTGTCCATGGAAGGATTATCCCGCTATGCTAGCACTTATTATTGATGTTAAGGTTGAGGAAAAGAGGATCGAGGATCCACCCTTTGTTTGTGATTTCTACCTATGTGCTACCAGAAGAACTATCAGGTGTACCCTCACATCGTCCGGAGGAGTATCAGATCAGTATTAGGTCAGAGGCAGCCCTGATTACTCGTACCAGGAGGGTTGTAAGAGCTGTGTTAATCAACTATAGGGATTATTGAACAGGAGTTTTGTTGAACCCAGCTTTTCACTTTGGGGAGCCCCAATTAGATCCATGAATTTTCGTATGTGTATTGATTATCGAGAACTTAGTAAGGTGGAAGTTAAGAACCACTTGCCTCGACCATGTTGACCAGCTGCGAAGATCAAGCCCCATTCGAGGATTGACTAACGAGTGAGCTATCACCAGATGGAAGTTCAAGGGGGAGCATGTTCCTACAACATCATGTCGAACGCGATGCAGCCATTTCAACTGTGTATACCATGATCATTGAATTGAACAACACACCAGCAGCTTCAGGGATCACATGAATCGACCGTATTTATTGACGACGTTCTGAATCATGACCAGGAGAAAGGAACACCATGGGTGGCATATGTATTCTATTTCAGCGCTTCTGTGGGAGGAGCCATTACGTGCGAAGTCATGCATTTTGATCAGGTAACCAACGGAGTGGGAATACTCGTGGATCTCGCTGAGATGCATCTTGTTAGAAACTAATCGACACCAAAGATTCCTTCGGGGATGCAACAATTCCTTGGTTTCACTAGATACTATCGCAGCCTACCCACAGGATTTTCGAAGGTCACACAGCTTAAATCTCTTTAGCACAGTAGGGTAATGTGTTCTTGAAAGACGAAACAGGAGGACGTCTTTTCAGCTTTCGAGTTCCAACTCTGCAATGCACCGAGCATCGTCTTTACCCGAGGGTGCGAATGATTTAGTGGTATACCACGATGGCCCGAATCAAAGCCCCAGTTACACGTCGACGCAACACAAGAAAGTGATGACTTACGTAATGGAGTTACAAGAGATACTGCATGACACAACCAGCGGTGGAAACCGTGGTCTTTAGATTTACTTGGAGGCATTACTTGGACGGTACCGAACGCGTTACCTAGACCGATCACAAGGGCCTCCCGTGTATCGATGTTCGAAAGAGCTAAAGCATGCAATGACGTCGCTGGATGGAACTTCTGAATGAGTACGACTGTGAGACCTACACATACACGAGCTCTGCAGCTCGCTATCGACTCTAACTTATCTGATTAGACTCGCTCTGTTCAAACTGGAGAACTGAAGCAAGAGGATTTTCAAGTTGAACCCATGCGGGGCATGGAGAAGCAACCTTTGACAGGCCGGACGATACTCGTTATCTCATGGAACGAATGTGGGTCTCATTATACGGCAACTGTAGGGAACTTGTGTTGAGCAAAGCTCACCGGCTTCGATATTCTAGCCGTCTGGGTTTTGGTGAGAGGCGTTAAGATCTATAAACCTTGTACTGGTAATCGGGCATGAAGGCCCACCTAGCTAGGTATGGGAATGATGTTTGACTTGTGGGAAAGTCAAAGTGAAGTGTTAACAACCAGAAACACCTATATCAAAAGCGAAAACAGGCTGTCATAGATTTGGCCGTTAGCCTACTTACAGCTTGAAATGGAAACAATATCACCTGGATGATCGTTGATTGTCTCACATAACCAGCACACTTTCTAGCCAGCAAGGAAATGGATAAGTTATTCTACACTTGCAGTCATCTACCTGAAAGAAGTGGTTGCTAGGCATGGGGTGCCAACCTCCATTATCTCTGATCACGACCCACGATTTGTATCTGATTTGTGGCAAGCGATGCACAAATCCTTTGGCTCACGTCTAGACATGAGCACAACATATCATCCACAGACGGATGGGCAGACTGAACGCACCATCCAAACTCTTGAAGACATGCTTTGAGCATGTGTAATTGACCTTGGTAACGACTGGGAGCGGCATCTACCTTTAGTGGAGTTTTCGCATATCAACAGTTTCCCCACCAGCATTCAGGCTGCTCCGTTTGAGGCCTTGTACGAACAGAAGTGCCGATCACCTCTTTGTTGGGCAGAGGTTGGCGACAGCCAGATCACTGGCCCAGAACTTGTAGTAGACACAACCGAGAAGATTGCTCAGATACGGCAATGAATGGCGGCGGCTCGTGACCGTCAGAAAAGCTACGCTGATAAGCGCGGGAAACCACTCGAGTTTCAGGTTGGGGATCGAGTGCTACTCAAGGTCTCACCTTGGAAAGGTGTTGTTCGTTTTGGCAAACGAGGCAAACTCAACCCGCGATACGTTGGACCTTTCGAAATCATAGAGAAAATAGGCAAAGTGGCCTACAAACTGAACCTACCCGAAGTACTCAGCGGAGTTCACAACGTTTTCCATGTGTCAAATCTGAAGAAGTGTCTGTCAGATGAGACCCTCATAGTTCCTCTCAAGGAACTCACCATCGACGATCAGCTGCGATTCGTTGAGGAACCAGTAGAGATTACTGACCGAGACGTTAAGGTTCTTAAGCGCACCAGAATCCCTCTTGTTCGAGTTCGTTGGAACTCCCGTCGTGGCCCAGAGTTTACCTGGGAACGAGAAGACCAGATGAAACACAAGTATCCCCAGTTGTTCGAAAGCAGTGAAACCACAACTGAGGCTGATGCTACTGCGGAATTTCGGGATGAAATTCCAAACCAACGGGGGAGGGATGTGACACCCCAGGAAAACCATGCAACTTAACTAGCTTCCTCAGTGAGTACGTGTTAAATTTCGGGACGAAATTTCTTTCAACTTGGGGATGATGTGACGACTCGTATTTCTGGACCTATCTGTGTGTTTAATGTAACGTGTATGAACTCTATGTGGCAAGTTGATACGTTGGTTTTAATGAATAAGTGCTACGTGTTATGTGATTTTGTGTAACGTATGTATGTAATGTAATGTAATGTAATCGCACAAGCCATTTGGACACACCACTCTCGGCCCACTCCCCATGAACTCGAAACAAATGGGCAGCCCATGATGGGTTCGGCCACTCACCTATTTAAACCCACACATAACCCTTATGAGGTTTTGCTTTCCCATTGTTTACAACACACACAAAGTTTAGCAAACCCTAAATCTCTCCTCTCTCTCCCTCTCAAAGCCGACGGCAACACACCCCTCTCCATCGGAGCTTTTGTGTTTGGATCAATCTTTGCTCTCTTCTCTAACCGGTTAGTGTTTTAACTACTGATTGTATGTTACATGATGTTGTGATTTATATGTTCTACATGATGATTTAGGGATGATATGCGATTGATTGTGATGTAAACTGTTAAGGTTTGGTGTTCATACAATCAGCGCACATGTGTAGTATATACGGATCAATATAGGGTTTGATGATGATATGATTTGAATGATGATCTAAAATTGAAAGCATGATAATTGGCTGTGATGTATTTATGTTCGGATGATTGGTTGAGTTGTCATGATTAGGATGCATGCACATCAAGAACATAAATTGTGTTAGTATAGTTGATGTTACGTTCTGAACATGATTAGGGTTCATAAGAAATTGGTGTTAAAACTCTAATTTGATCTATTTTGGTATGATTGGAAACTGTTAATTGGATACGTGCACTACTTGAACCTAGACCTGACTTGTATGGTAACCATGCTAGGACGTTGTTGACCACATATAGCTCAAGTGACCTTTTCGTGTATCTGTCGAGCAAATCAAGGTGAGTTCACACTTTCTATAAGGCATGGGATTCCCGGTGGTTTGGGAATGGGTTAAGAAGCTAAAACGAACCTACATATTCACCTCTAACAGAATATGTACCTCCGTCCTTGGTTGGGAAGGACGACAACATATAACTTACTAGACAAAACTCTATCACGAAGTCCCTCATTTTTATATCGACTTAATCGCTGGGACAATGGCGAGCGGGTCATTAGTTAATAGCGCTATTAGGGTTGACAAGCCTCACACCGTGCCGGTAGGACAGGCGTGTACTAATGGATCTGGGCACTTAGTCAATGATAATAGACATTGACGTAGGGCACAACTTCCTCAGTTAGTTGTCGATATGGTAATGGTCTAGTGGTTTACAACATGGGGTAGCCCCCACTGGTTATGGTTTGGGAAAGAAGGAATTGGTTAATCATATTTTTAACTATGGGGTAACCCCCACGGCAAGTAAGCCAGCTAAAGAAAAACTATGTTTTTAAACAACTTAAAACGAACACCCAACTGTGAACTCGCTCAACTTTGTTGTTGATTCGTTGTTACATGCCTTGCAGGCCTTTAGGTGCATATCATTGCAACTTGCTATCTGGGAGGCTGGAGTGGTCAGGGGTTAAGAAACATGGAATCGCAACACAAGACTAGTGGTTTTTACATGTGGTTTATAAACTCTCAACGAGTGAATTATGCTTCCGCTGTATACTGTGAATTATTTGTAACGTGTAACACTTAATGTTAATAAATGAAAGCTTTATTTAAATATACCGATGAGTTCAATGTGATTGGTGGCTAGATCCTGGTACGTCATACGCCTCGCGGGGGTTCCGCTTGTGGTATTTTGGGGGTGTGACAATTTAGAGTGGATGGTTTTTTCCCTATTAAATAGAAACTGAACTAAGAGTGATTTGAATATCATCATGACTTGGTTGGATTCGGTTCCTGTAGCATCCCTTACAAGAAGGATTCAGAGCGGGTGTTATCTGGATCCAGTAGCAACCAAATAAGGGGTAATTCAAAAATATGTAAGAGACTGCTGAATCGGATTCTATTGCAACACTAAATCATCCGTACTTGATTGAATTCGGATCCTTTAGCTATCCTAGCCTACAAGATTCAGAATGAGCGGTTTCTCGATGCTATAGCAACCGAACGAACAGTGATTCGAATATCTTTCATACTCGGTTAGATTTTGATTCTATAGCGTCCCTAATAAGAACGATTCAAAATGGGAGGTATCCAGATTCTGAATCATGCATACTCTTTGAATTCGGATTATGTAGCTTCCTTAGCAAAAAGGATTTAGAATGGGTGGTTTTTTCCCTATCAAATAGAAACCACACTAAGAGTGATTTGATTGTCATCATGACTTGATTGGATTCGGTTCCTTTAGCATCCCTAACAAAAAGTATTCAAAACTGGTGGTATCTAGATCCAGTAGCAACCAAACAAAGAGTAATTCGGAAATCAGTAAGACTCGGCTGGATTCGGATCCAAAAGCAACTCTAACAAAAGGATTCAGAAGAGGTGTTATCTGGATCCTAAATCATCCATACATGAGTGAATTCAGATCCTTTAGCTATCCTAGCCTGCAGAATTGAGAATGAGTGGTTTCTGGATGCAATAGCAACCGAACTAATAGTGATTCGAATATCTTTCATACTAGGTTGGATATTGATTCTGTAGCATCCCTAACAAGAACGATTAAGAATGGCAGGTATCCGGATTCTGAATCATGCATACTCTTTGAATTCGGATCATGTAGCTTCCCTGTCAAAAAGGATTTAGCATGGGTGGTTTTTTTCCTATCAAATAGAAACCGAACTAAGAGTGATTTGAATATCATTATGAGTTGGTTGGATTCAGTTCCTATGGCATCCCTAACCGGAAGGATTCAAAATAGGTGGTATCTGGATCCTGTAGCAACCAAATAAAGTGTAATTCGGAAATCAGTAACACTTGGCTGGATTCGGATCCTATAGCCATAACCAGAATGATTCAGAAAGGGTGTTATCTGAATCCTAAATCATCCGTACTTGATTGAATTCGGATCCTTTAGCTATCCTAGCCTGCAGGATTCAGAATGAGTGGTTTCTCGATGTAATAGCCATCGAACTAACAGTGATTCGAATATCTTTCAAACTCGGTTGGATTTTGATTATGTAGCATCCCTAATAAGAACGATTCAGAACGGGAGGTATCCGGATTCTAAATCATGCATACTCTTTGAATTCGGATCATGTATCTTCCCTGGAAAAAAGGATTTAGAATGGATGGTTTTTTCTCTATCAAATAGAAACCGAACTACGAGTGATTTGAATATCATTATGACTTGGTTGAATTCAGTTCCTATAGCATCCCTAACCGGAAGGATTCAAAACAGGTGGTATCTGGATCCAGTAGCAACCAAACATAGAGTAATTTGGAAATCAGTAACACTTGGCTGGATTCGGATCCTATAGCAACCCTAACCAGAATGATTCAGAAAGGGTGTCATCTGAATCCGAAATCATCCGTACTTGATTGAATTCGGATCCTTTAGCTATCCTAGAATGCAGGATTTAGAATGAGTGGTTTCTCGATGCAATAGCAACCGAACTAACAGTGATTCGAATATCTTTCATACTTGGTTGGATTTTGATTCTGTAGCATCCCTAATAAGAACGATTCAGAACGGGAGGTATCTGAATTTTGAATCATGCATACTTTTTGAATTCGGATCATGTAGCTTCCTTAACAAAAAGGATCTAGAATGGGTGATTTTTTCCCTATCAAATAAAAACCGAACTAAGAGTGATTTGAATATCATCATGACTTGGTTGGTTTTGGCTCCTTTAGCATCCCTTACAAGAAGGATTCAAAACGGGTGGTATCTTGATCCAGTAGCAACCAAACAAAGAGTAATTCGGAAATCAATAAGACTCGACTGGATTCGGATCCTATACCAACCCTAACCAGAAGGATTCAGAAGGGGTGTTATCCGGGTCCTAAATCATCCGTACTTCATTGAATTCGGATCCTTTAGCTATCCTACCCTGCATGATTTAGAATGAGTGGTTTCTTGATGCTATAGCAACCGAACTAACAGTGATTCGAATATCTTTCATACTCGGTTGGATTTTGATTCTGTAGCATCCCTAACAAGAACGATTCAGAACGGGAGGTATCTGGATTCTAAATCATGCATACACATTGAATTCGGATTATGTAGCTTCCCTAGCAAAAAGGATTTAGAATGGTTGGTTTTTTACCTATCAAATAGAAACCGCACTGAGAGTGATTTGACTGTCATCATGACTTGGTTAGATTCGGTTCCTTTAGCATCCCTTACAAGAAGGATTCAGAATGGGTGATATCTAGATCCAATAGTAACCAAACAAAGAGTAATTCGGAAATCAGTAAAACTCGGCTGGATTCGAATCCTTTAGTAACCCTAACCAGAAGGATTCAGAAGGGGTGTTATCTAGATCCTAAATCATCCGTACTTGATTGAATTCAGATCCTTTAGCTATCCTAGCCTACAGGATTCAGAATGAGTGGTTTCTCGATGCAATAGAAACCGAACGAACACTGATTCGAATATCTTTCATTCTCAGTTGGATTTTGATTCTGTAGCATCCCTAACTAGAACGATTCAAAACGGGAGGTATCCAGATTCTAAATCATGTATACTCTTTGAATTTGGATTACGTAGCTTCCCTAATAAAAAGGATTTAGAATGGGTGGTTTTTTCCCTATCAAATAGAAACCGTACTAAGAGTGATTTGACTGTCATCATGACTTGGTTGGATTTGGTTCATTTGGCATCCCTAACTAGAAGTATTCAAAACGGGTGGTATCTGGATACACTAGCAACCAAACAAAGAGTAATTCGGAAATCAGTAAGACTCGACTGGATTCCGATCTTATAGCAACCCTAACCAGAAGGATTCAGAAGAGGTGTTATCCGGATCCTAAATCATCCGTACTTCATTGAATTCGGATCCTCTAGCTATCCTAGCCTGCAGGATTCAGAATGAGTGGTTTCTCGATGCAATAGCAACCGAACTACCAGTGATTCGAATATCTTTCATACTCAGGTGGATTTTGATTCTGTAGCATCCCTAAAAGAACGATTCATAACGAGAGGTATTCGGATTCTGAATCATGCATACTCTTTGAATTCGGATCATGTAGCTTCCTTAGCAAAAAGGATTTAGAATGGGTGGTTTTTACCCTATCAAATAGAAACCGAACTAAGAGTTATTTGAATATCATTATGACTTAGTTGGATTCGGTTCCTATAGCATCCCTAACCGGAAGGATTCAAAACGGGTTGTATCTGGATCCAGTAGCAACCAAACAAAAAGTAATTCGAAAATCAGTAAGACTTGGCTGGATTCGGATCCTATAGCAACCCTAACTGGAAGGATTCAGAAGGGGCGTTATCCGGATCCTAAATCATCCGTAAATGATTGAATTTGGATCCTTTAGCTATCCTAGCCTACAAGATTCTGATTGAGTGGTTTCTCGATGCTATAGCAACCGAACGAACAGTGATTCGAATATCTTTCAAACTCGGTTGGATTTTGATTTTGTAGCTTCCTTAACAAGAACGACTCAGAACGGGAGGTATCCGGATTCTGAATCATGCATACTCTTTGAATTCGGATCATGTAGCTTCCCTAGCAAAAAGGATTTAGAATGGGTGGTTTTTTCCCTATCAAATAGAAACGACACTAAGAGTGATTTGACTGTCATCATGACTTGGTTGGATTCGGTTCCTTTAGCATCCCTAACCAGAAGTATTCAAAACGGGTGGTATCTGGATCCAGTAGCAACTAAACAAAGAGTAATTCGGAAATCAGTAAGACTTGGCTGGATTCGGATCCTATAGCAACCCTAACTAGAAGGATTCAGAAGGGGTGTTATCCGGATCCTAAATCATCCGTACTTGATTGAATTCGGATCCTTTAGCTATCCTAGCCTGCAGGATTCAGATGGAGTGGTTTCTCGATGCTATAGCAACCAAACGAACAGTGATTCGAATATCTTTCATACTCGTTTGGATTTTGATTCTGTAGCATCCCTAACAAGAACGATTTACAATGGGAGGTATCGGATTCTGAATCATGCATACTCTTTGAATTCAGATCATGTAGCTTCCCTAACAAAAAGGATTTATAGTGGATGGTTTTTTCCATATCAAATAGAAACTGAACTAAGAGTGATTTGAATATCATCATGACTTGGTTGGATTCGGTTCCTGTAGCATCCCTTACAAGAAGGATTCAGAGCGGGTGTTATCTGGATCTAGTAGCAACCAAATAAGGGGTAATTCAAAAATCAGTAAGACACTGCTGAATCGGATTCTATTGCAACACTAAGTAGAAGGATTCAGAAGGGGTGTTATCCGTATCCTAAATCATCCGTACTTGATTGAATTCGGATCCTTTAGCTATCCTAGCCTCCAGTATTCAGAATGAGCGGTTTCCCGATGCTATTGCAACCGAACGAACTGTGATTCGAATATCTTTCATACTCGGTTGGATTTTGATTCTGTAGCATCCCTAATAAGAACGATTCAAAATGGGAGGTATCCGGATTCTGAATCATGCATACTCTTTGAATTCGGATTATGTAGCTTCCCTAGCAAAGAAGTATTTAGAATGGGTGGTTTTTTCCCTATCAAATAGAAACCACACTAAGAGTGATTTGACAATCATCATGACTTGGTTGGATTCGGTTCCTTTAGCATCCCTAACAAAACGTATTCAATACTGGTGGTATCTAGATCCAGTAGCAACCAAACAAAGAGTAATTCCGTTATGTATCAAGAAATGGGAAGCTGGTATCTGTCTTGAGAAAAGGGAGCCGTTTGTAATTTCTTTGTGGGTTACAATTCCTAATTTGCCGTTGGAGTTATGGAATTCTGAAAGTATTTGTAGTATGCTTAGTTGTATTGGAAAGCCTATTCTGTTTGATAAGATAACTACTGAAAGATGTGGGTTGAAAGAAGGGCCTCCTGGGTTTGCTAGAGTGTTGGTAGAAGTGGATGCTGATACAGTGTTGCTTGAGTTTGTTAAAGCGTTTTATCCTGAAGATGATGGTAATCCGGCATTTATTAAAGAAGTTAGAGTGGCATATCAGGTAAAGGTTAAGAAGTGTTCTGTATGTAAAGTATTTAGGCATAATTTGAAGCTTGTACTAAGAGAATTCTGTCTGAGGACGAGTTTAGTATTAAAGCGGAGAAACTGTTGAATGATATTAAAAAAGCAGGTGATAAATCTCTTCCGGTCTCTGGTGTGGATTCTTCTAACTATCAAGTTGTGGGGAAGAATAACAAAGTTGTTAAACCGGGGAATAGCAAGCAAGGATATGTGCAGGGAAAGGTAATACGTATAAGAGGAATCAAGGGGGTGGAAATATAATGAGTAATGCTTGGAATGATGGTAGAGTGGGTAGTGGAGGGGCTAGTATTTCTGGGGTAAAAAATGATAAAGGGGAGATTAAAAGTCAAATGAATGGTGAGCAGGTAAAGAATAATGCTGGTGTGAAAAAGGGTGGGGCTGGTAATGAGGTGAAACAGGAATATAGGGTTAAATCTCAGGGACTTGTTATGGCTAAGAAAGGTGTTTTTAGTGAGGAGAAGGTTGTTAAAACTATTGAACACTGATTTCATTGATGTAAAGCAAGTATAGATCCAAGAAATCAGTTTGGCAGGGCTTCGCCTCAAGTTGCCAAAAGTTACAAATGAATGACCCAACACCCCTATTTATAGACAACTCCCAGTCGTCCGAAACCACTAGGGACGAGTAGGCCGTTTCGTACGAATAGGCATTATGGCCCTCTCGCACGAAAGACTCTTTCATGCGAAAGGGTCATTTACATTAAAACCCGACCTTTTCGATACAAAATACAATCTAATCTATACAATTCAATACATAAAAAAAACTAGACTCAATACGCGACGAAGGCTGCAGACATATGCATTCACAGTCTGAAATAAAAAAAGTGGAATATCTATAAGCAAAATGGTAAACCAAAGTTGTCCAAAAAAAATATAATAGAAGCACTTAGTGCTACATCTACACCTTTAACCTGGGATTGATATACAGAAAGGAAGTAGAAATTAATCAAAGCATAAAGCATAAACTACAATGAATATTATTCACTCCAAACTCTTTTCTTAAAATGGATTATGGTATATAAAAAGTTTAAAAATATGAATACAGGAAGCAAGTAGTTTAAGAGTTTAAAAAAAGTACATAAAATAAAAGGAAGCAAGTAGAAGTTAAGCCTATACAAATATAGTTAATATATATAATATAAAATATCCTAAAATGTGACCCTCCGGTCCAATTAAATATGGTTAATTTTCGTTAAAAAACTGTAAACCAAATTGTTCGCTACGATTTAAAAATTTTGAAACCGACCGACCAAAAATCAACAAAAAAGACCGACCGCGAAATCGAGCCGACAACCAGTTTGGATGGTTTCATGGTTTTAAACCGAACCATGTATACCTAGGTGTTATAGACCGGAGGTTAGGCAAAATGAAAATGTCACACCCCCAAAATCCACACGCGGAGTATCGCCGCTTGGAGGCGTGACTGACCAGGATCAAGCCACCAATCATATTGAACATATAAGTAAATACCAAAAATCATTCATCAATACGAAAGGTGTTTTCAAAACCAAACATTAACAAGTGTGTAGCGGAAGCATAAGTATGTAACCCAATGTAAATAGTAAATTCAACTGTTTAGATAGATAACATGGCATCATCGATCCATGTCCCACAACGACCTGCTCCTCCCTGTGCAAGCTCCATATGTACCTAAGGTCCTGCAAGGCATGCAAGAGAGAGTCAACAACTAGTTGAGCGAGTTCACAGTTAATAGTTTAGTAATAATGTTCGTATTGTAGTTCGTATGTTCGTTTAGTAATCAGGTATCGTATGTATCGTATCGCGGCCCTCTAGGCATGTTTGCGAAGTTAGTGGGATTTTCCCATATATGCTAGACTAGGTATAGTAGTATCGCGGCCCTTCCTGGCATGTGTGCGAAGATTAGAGTATATAGTTCGCGGCCCTTCCTAGGCATGTGTGCGAAGATTGTCATAATATCGCGGCCGACCCTTGGCGTGTGTGCGAAGATCGTTTAAATTAGTATAACCAGTCTAGTCTGTTCTTATCCATAATCCTTCCTCTCCCGGGAATCATATATCTAAGTTCCATAAACTGAACGAATAAATAATCCAACCCATTCCCATCCTGGGAATCCCATGCCTTGGCTGTGTGAACTCACCTTGGTTTGCTCGGTATGCTAAGTGTATGCTCGCAAGTAATCAATCACGTCCTAAAGTATGCACGTATGTGAAATCAGTTTGTGTTCAAGTTGTGCATGTATAAGTACACAGTCGATAAGCAAGTAGCACATGGCACGTATTTCAGATCATACACAAGATGGTAACACTTAACAGCAGTTAACTAACCAGGTTAACATTTAACAGAAAAGTAAACATGTTACAGTGCTGATTACCCATTTGGCGAAACACCCCTGTTTCGCCATAAGTCCCTTCGACGAAACACCCCATTTCGTCTACCTTTTGATTCGTCATTGAGGTCTCGACGAAACACATCTTGTTTCGTCGTTACCTCTGTT
Source organism: Helianthus tuberosus (assembly GCA_030545235.1). Classification (NCBI taxonomy): domain Eukaryota; kingdom Viridiplantae; phylum Streptophyta; class Magnoliopsida; order Asterales; family Asteraceae; genus Helianthus; species Helianthus tuberosus. The sequence continues at coordinate 19,296 of JARYGA010034401.1, read as the reverse complement.
TCGTCGACATACATTTGATTCGTCATAGCTTTGATTCGTCACATGCTAGTTACGTCGTATGATCAGTTACGTCATTATTACATAAACCCTAATGATTTTCTAATAATCGTATTGGCTGCAACCATCATGTATTCAATCAGATCAATTAATTCAAATCATCAATCATGGCCGACAACTAACTATAGATATCATGCTATCATCATTTAATCTAGAGCACTACTGCGTGTATTAAATCTAGTTATACTAGTATGACTTAGCAAGTTACATACTCATATGAACATCACATGGATCAGTCCACATTCATAATATGCATGTGATACTCCACTAAAGCAACATTTGCAGTTAGTAGGTCGAATAAGATTTGCATTACCTCTGACATTACATGTGATACATGGGGACTTGAACAATTACAATACATTACATCATCAACAGCAGTTACATATGCAAAATATGAAAACCCTACACATCGACTAATATACACATCGAAATTAGCAGCCTTTTGATTAAATCTAATCCAGTCACCTAACTTAACCAATTCACAATCAAACATAAACGCATCATCGGAAATCATTCAATCATATCCACTATGTAATCATACAAATTTTTATTCAATCATCCGACATCGGCAGGTTGCTACGATCATTCAGTCATTATCCATAATAGCATGTTGATATATTTCAAATTTAAAAACACACGAAACAAGCATATGATCATGCAATTCATTCAGACAATTCAATATATTAATCAACATGACTTGATCGGCTCTCACATGCAAACATATAATTAATCGAATAACAATTAACACTAACCGAACCAGCAGGATCAAACCGATGGAAATCTGACTTCGAATGAGGATTGAGCAGCCGTCGGTTTCAAGGAGAGAATGAGAAAAAGTGGGAGGTGAGGTGATTAGGGTTTGCTAAATATCGATTATATGCGCAAGTTAAACAAAGTGTATAATAATTCACTTCTGGGCCGAAGCCCAGTAATTGTTTTCGACTGTGAAGTGGACGAAAACACCTTGGGTGTTTTCACCACAGGGTGTTTTCGAGTGGGGACCTTTGGGTTGGGATGATTTCGGCTATAGTTCCCTTTACAACAATTAATACCAACCAAGTATTAATAGTAATGAAAACATATATACTAACATGTACACTTATAAAGCACACCATTTATAACATATAAATCATATAAACCACCTTACGATTTAACATATCACAAACGTGTATAGTTGTGAAACAACCCAGTCGATCAGCAAACAAACAACTTAAATAGTTAACGTGAAATTAATGCGAAAATGGAATCTTGGAAACTCGAGTTGTCACAGAAAAGAATGTTTTGCATTTTCGTATCTCAATAGTGATACTAAATACGGAGATGGGATCAAATACAAACCTCAATATGTGTAAGAACTATAAGAACTAACCACTATTAGACATGTGTCCTTCATTAAAAAAACTAGACAAGGGTATTTTAGACTTTATCACTCTATTTTTTGAATTTAATTAATTCCAAATTTTAATTATCCCCTATATTCATGCACTATTTCAAATCAAAATTTGAAAATTTCCAACAACAGGCACTTTGTAAATCAGCACAATCTTCACAAATCGCAACAATAGGCACTTTGTTAATCAGCACAATCTCCGCCAACAACAAGCAATTTGTTAATCAGCACCTTGTAACAAATTATTACAACTATATGATTGTTTTAAACTAAGATAAAAGTCAATAAAGATAAGTACCAAGAATTCAAATAAAGAAATAAACAGATAAACTAAAATAAAAATTTGAAATTAATTTTCCATTACGCAGTTAGCATGTGTATTTACATAAATTTAGTTTCCTGTTGTGCTTGTTTTTCAAGTGCAGCAAAAAACAAATTTAATTCCCTGTTGTGCTTGTTTTTCAAGTGCTGCTAAAACATGTGCTACTTATTTTTTTCAGTATGTTTTTAATGTGTTGTTTACACATGTGCTGGTATGTTTCTAAAGTTCTGTTAGCACATGTGCTGATATGTTTTTAAAGTGTTGTTAGCATATGTGCTGGTATGTTTTAAAGTGTTGTTAATACACATGTTGGTTAGTTTTCAAAGTGCTGATTCAAATCACCTTCAAGCAGGATACAATCTTATGGGAAGAATATTTAACAAATTTTATGAAATATCTCGATGGGCAATTATATTGTAATTAACACATAATCAGCACAATTATAAAACAACTTTTGGTAACTTTTTTAAAAGTTTCTTTTATAAATAAAAAAAATATAGCAATATGGTACTCATATTAAAGATAAAAAAAAATACTTGATTTTATGGTATATATTTTTTTAAAAAATAATGAAGTATATAAAAGTTGTTTTAGTTTAAAAACCTTGGTGAAATTTGTATTTAATTGAAAATGGTCAAATGACTAGCAATTTTACAAAATTACCCCTAACCATTGATTTAAACTATCAATGGTTCAGATCTGTTCTTACAGTTCTTACAGTTACCACTGTTTGTACAGGATCTCAACCCACTAAATACGTTCATAATCGACATCTCGCCGTAATGCATAGGTTGACTTCAGCTCGATATATTTTGAAAACCGGTAAGGTTTCCGACCGGTGGCAACATGCGGGTTTAACACGACTATTTACATGTTTCCTATTTTAAGGCCATGTTAGGCTTAGCTTTTCAAAACAACTTAATGACTTTTTGGAAAAGATAATAAGTTATAATGGAGTGACTTATTGACTTTTCTTCTCACATAAGAATTTCACTAGTTGTAGGACCTGTGTTACCACACGGGTAGGTTTAATAATGATCGAAATCAAATACTAAAAAATAGGTTATAATATATCATTTAAATTTTGGTCTTTAGTTCTGTATCTTTATAAAGTAATGTTAAAGACATGTATGAAATGTCCTTAATACCCTTATCCCTTAATATCCACATAATCTCAAATATATATCAAATGCGCCGATCATCATCATTATCACACTTCTCAAAAAATCTCCAAATCTCTCTCTCAACTCTCAACACCGATCATCATCATCTTCATCCATCTTCATCTTCATCATCTTCATCATCACTAAACACATTCAAATCTTGTGTACTTTATTTTTTCTGTTTTACACCGAAGCTCATCATCTTCATCCATCTTCATCATCTTCATCCCTCTTCATCATCTTCATCCATCTTCATCTTCAAAACAGAGGTTTGGATCATCATCTTATCTATATATGTTTTTTATATTTGTGAAAAAACAGAGGGTTGATTTGGGTATTTTGGTTTCAGTTTTTGATAATGATAATCTGAATGCCGCATGATGATGATGATGATGATAATCAGTTATTTGTGAATGTTTTTGTGAAAAAACAGAGGGTTGATTTGGGTATTTTGGTTTCAGTTTTTTATAATGATAATCTGAATGCCGCATGATGATGATGATAATCAGTTATTTGTGAATGTTTTTGTGAAAAACAGAGGGTTGATGATGATGATAATCAGTTTTTTGTGAAAAAACAGAGGGTTGATTTGGGTATTTTGGTTTCAGTTTTTGATAATGATATCTGAATACCGCATGATGATGTTGATAATCAGTTTTTTTGTGAAAAAACAGAGGGTTGATTTGGGTACTTTGGTTTCAGTTTTTGATAATGATAATCTGAATGACGCATGATGATGATGATGATGATGATAATCAGTTTTTTTGTGAATGGGTTTATTTGGAGTATTTTGGTTTCAGTTTTTCAGGTTTGTTTGTGATATTTTTGTTCTCTTTTTGTTCTGTTTTGTTCTGTTTGTTTGTTTTGTTTTTGTTCTGCTTTGTTATGTTTGTTTGTTTTGTTTGTTTTGCTTTGAAAAAACGGTGGGTTGATTTGTTTTGCTTTGTTCAGGTTTGTTTGTGATGTTTTTTGTGAAAATATTGTACAGAATGGCTGCGGATGTAAAGATACGTAAAACACCAACTACGAAGGCGAGAACACTTGACAACCTCCTAGAAGATGGTGCGGTGCACATAAGGAACTGATTGATCAAAACGATCAATTGCATATGAATGAATACAACCCCAGTGGCAGATATGTAATTAGCGAGCTCTGGAATTTCAAGGAAAATTGAAGAGCTACACTGGGGTTATATTCATTCATATAAATGAATATAACCCTAGTGGCAGATATGTAATTAGCTACACTGGGGTTATATTCATTCATATATGCTACATTCCGAAGTGCACCCGTCAGTAAAGATCCACAATTGCTTGTGGTGGTATGACGTTTTGTCTCTGTATTGTATGTTAGAGTCTTTTGTTATCGAGTCTGTAAGTTCCGTCAAGTCTACGAAGTTGGTATGACGTTTTGTCTGTGTATTGTATGTATTAAAAGTTTACATTTAATATACAATTTAGGCTTTAATAATTTGTTATATATGGTATACATTTAATTATTAGATTGCATTTATTTAAAAAGAGTTAATTATTAGGGGCTCAGGCTGATATTTCACTCATACCATAGGGACGCAAAGTGTTATTAATATATGTCAAAAGACGGTCTTACCCCTGGCTCAAACGGTCAAATAGACGGCACACTAACAGAGGGACTCAAAGTTTTATGAATTCATAAGCTCGGGGGCTCAAAAAACGAAAAAATGAATTTAGGGGCTCAGGTTGATGTTTCACACAAACCACAGGGACGCAAATTGCATTTTTCTCTAACTATAATGATAAAAGTTTTTGTCTATGTAAATATGTAAACTATCATGTGAACAAATATTTTTTTTTTTTTGGGTAAAGGGTTACCCCGGTAAATTTCATATATCACAAACCAAAAAATACAAGTAGTAAGGAGAGTCCTCACTAATTCAGTATCCTGACATGCCAGGTAGTGTTAACAAGCAAACAGCTAACCACAAATAAAAACCATCACAAACTCTAGAAAACTAGAGATACAAAACTAGGAAACTACATGATTGGCACCTTCCATCTCTCCAGCAAGCTCATCTCAGCCATAGAGCTCTTGACTTTTACCGAAGCTAGTTTCAAACGAACAGTAGCAACAATCGACTCACACACCACTGCAACTAGTCTTTTCTTCGATTTAAATAACCTCTGATTACGCTCTTGCCAAATGAAGTACGCTGTAGCCGCCAGAAGTAACCGACCAATCACACTTCGCATAGACTTCTTAGCAGGAAATGAAATCAGCCAGTCAACAATCTCATCCCACTTATTGGACCCCAGTTGAATACCAGCCATAGACTTAATGGAAGACCAAACTTGATAGAAAACGAACATTCAAAAAACAAATGTTCATGTGAATCCGGCTCCGAGCAACATAGTGGGCAGCACATAAGATTTAAATTAGTAGCACTTCCAACGTCCCATTGTTTTAGTTTGTCTTGAGTCTTTAACTTCTTCCTACAAATGAGCCACGCAAGAAAAGCATGCCTTGGAATACAATTAGCGAACCACACTATTTCCACCCATGGGACTTTATTACCATGAAACCTGATTGTGTCCCATACTACTGACGCTGAATAAACCTGTTCCACATCACCCGAATCACGCCACACAAGAGAATCAGGGACGCCAATATTAAGAATTGGCGGCTGAATATTTATTAAAACTGGAAACATATCGAACCAAGCTCTCGGCCACCTCCAAGCACCATTATGCAAAAAATCTTTAACCTTCGACTGAGGATTAAAACCTGCACTTGTGTGCTACTTTGGTACACTTGCGTGATTCTTTATTCTTTTTAATAAAATTCACCGGGGTAACCCTTTACCCAAAAAAAAAAAAAACCTGCACTATGCAATTGACGAGAGGAAATGAACGCACATAACGGACCTACAGAAGCCCAGTTATCGGACCAAGCATAAGTTGATACCCCATCTCCTATCTTAGAAACAATGAACGGACGAATCCTGTCCCGAAGATTCATAATATTTCTCCAACCCGTTGCAGAGTTACCCCGAGAGCGGATTTGCCAAAAAGACTTGCCTTTGATTTTGTGCTCATGAATCCATTCAACCCATATAGAATTCCTTCTGGTAAGAAGACTCCAAACGTGAGTAGTCATAAGCGCCATATTCATGTCTTTGATTCTCCTAATACCCAAACCACCTTCTAATTTTGGAAGACAAACATCCGACCATTTCACTTTCGCTTTACCCTGCTTCATAGGCCCTTGACACCAAAGAAACGCTCTCATCTTTTTCTCTAAATCAGTTATGATGCTAGCAGGAAGAGTAAAAACAGATCCCCAATAAATATGCATGGAAGATAAAACCGATTTAATAAGTTGAAGACGACCCGCAAAAGATAGAGTTTTATTCTTCCAGCTTCCAATTCTAGATTCCAACTTTTCAATTAGAATTTTGCAATCTTTATAGACTAACCGAGACGAGATAAGTGGAACACCCAAATAGCGAACATGGAGAGAACCTTCCTCAAACGGCATCAACTGTAAAATGCTTTGCTTGTCCTCTCTATTCACATTGCCAAAAAACACGGTACTCTTGGCCATACTAGGAACAAGGCCCAACATATGCTTAAACTTATCCAACCCTTCCATGATAACCTTAGCCGAACATACATCTCCTCTAGCAAACATAAATAATTCATCCACAAAACAAACATTCACAATTCTTTGTTTTTTGCAAAGATTATGGAACTAAAAATTAGATGATTTATTAACCATGTCTTTCAAAATAATTGTCAATGTCACACCCCGACCACGTAGAACATACAAAACGTGGCGGAAACGTCGGGGAGTGTTGTAACAGAATTAATTGTTTCAAATCCATGGCAATTGAAGTTTCGTTTTATTAATCAAACATGAGAGTTTACATTGTTTTAAACAAGAAACAAAGAGTACATAACATAAATTAACTAGTTCTTGTCTCGTTTTAAGTCACTAAGGCACAGGTCCGCCTAAGTATGTCTTTATAAGTCCTATGCATCATCTCCTGAAAACACATGTGAAAATAGGTACGTCAGCATAAAAATGCCTGTGAGATACATAGGTTTTGTGAAAACAGAATTCATGACTTATGTTTGAGAAAATGTTTAGTCATGAACCTTGTAATTTGCTTTGTCTTGTAAATCATTTGAAAAACGATAAGATCAGATGATATGTATAAAATAAGAGAATAATGTATGGTTAAATGAATAACCATATAAAATGAGTTTGTATAAGATAAGTTGTTTGTAAATCAATGTCTTGTGAAAAGTATGTTATTTTTATAAAATGTTATACGTCTCAAATTGAAATGGTTCAAATAACGCTACGATATGTAATACCATACAGACACTTATATATAGGAAGTACCAGCGGCGTATCCACCATGCTTGTATCATATTACACACGCATCGTTACTTAAATCACTTACTCAAACCAAACCGCCAAGAAGTAATGTTTAACAATTGTAGAAATGTTTATGTATAGTCAAATGTCTATTGTCAAATATAAATCATGTCAACAGATACAACTGGTTCACACGGTTCAATAGTTACAAACGGTTCATATAATCAAAGGGTTACGACGGTTCACATAGTCAAATAGCGACAACGGTTCAAAATGTAGTATAATGTGTTCATATGCTGGATGAGCATATGCAACAGAAATGCAATGTAAAACAATGTACTAAGTATGCACACAATGGACATACATAGCATGAAATGTAATGTAGAACGATGTACTAAGTACGCACACAATGGGCATACATAGCATGTAATGTAAAACGATGTACTAAGTACGCACACAATGGGCATACATAGCATGTAATGTAATGAAATCATGTACTATAATGTACTAACGAACATAGCAGGTATATGATGTGAAAACATGGAAAGCATGAAAGTAACGAGTAGGCACATGTGTTTCACCCCAAAACAGTTTGGAAAAACAGTAAAAGAGGGGTCTATGTACTCACTTGAGATTGCTTAGAAGTCCTAAGATAACCACCAAGCAATGCTAGAGATTACGGAATCAAACGGCACCTAATATAGGTAACTATGTTAATAAACCGGACCTAAATCGGAGGATCGGATAGAATGAGGGTTCGTAAACCAAACGAGTATGGAGACTTGTGTAATATGGTTTAACAAAGCCTACATACTAAATGAAACCTAACATAAGTGCTTTCGACCCATTACGACCCGTTTAGGTAGCTTATGCTACTTTAACGCGTCGTTCGCTTGAAACGCGTTCGGACCGCCTAACTAGTCCTATGACAAGTAATATATGCCTTAACATGTCTAATATTGTTGCCAAATCAGTTTAGATGTCAAAAGTTATGTCACATATGTTTAAAATGACTTTTTTGCATTAAAGGGGTATTTTGGTAATTTACCTAAGGCATATAAACTACCTATCATACAACTACTTAAACGAAGCGACCATAAGGTATAACCTCGAAAGGTTATTCCCTATATACTATGGTCACCTAATATGTTTGGTCGGATCCTAATGATCAACCAAATGGGTCGGGTTCGAAGGTATAAGCGATTTTATCAGATCGCTTACCCTTACGACCCTAGACAACGTGGTAATCAGTAGGCATAGTCACAAAGGACTATAACCATCGTGATTACAATCACGTTGCGAAGTTCAAACGAACTTCGCATTGACCAAAACTGGTCAACGCAGAAAGTCAAACAAAGTTTGACTTTCGGACTCGAAAAGCAATGAAAGAACGAAGGAATACTTACGAAGGGTCCCCGAATGCTAATCTAGATCAAAATAGCTCAGGTATGAAACAAAGGTTTCAACTTAGAGCACATTAGATCAGATTCTAGTGGGTTTTGAAGTTAAGTGGGTTGGGTATTTATAGTATTCCTCGAACTGTTAAGATCGTTTCTTGGATAACGTGATCAAATCTCGTGCGTACAGTTGTTGAAATGTTGTGGTGACTAAAAATGGCCCCTAATGAGCTGAAAGGGCAAGTGTGAGTGTGTGGATGAGGTTTAATCAGCTGAAATCTGCTGACTAATCAGTCTTATCTGTTCTGGGAGCCTGACGCGGGCCGCATGGCCATGTCTGATCAGAACTAACTTTCAGAAATGACAGTTTTGGTCCCTGCACGTGTTTAAGGCCATTTCCGACACTTCTAAGGCCCGTAAAGCCAACTTTAAGCCCCTAAAATGATGCCTAAACATTGTGGACATGAAACATGCTCAAAAGTATCTCAGATGTCAGTTCGTTTGGCCGTACGATCGCAATGTTCGCTTAATTACGACGGAATGCGCATAAGCGCGAAAAACGATCCAAATCGCGCGACGAATGGATTTTTCTCAAGCTAAACACTAAAATAAAATATTTTAGTGCTTACATAAATTTTTGGATGTCCGGATGTATTCAGAACGTAAGTTATGCGCGAGAGTGCAAACTTGTGCACTTTTTGACACTTTTAGTCCCTGAATGACCCAAAAGTTTATTTTAGCACACCGAACACCTCAAAGCCTATTTCTAAGCTATGTAAAGGATATTTATGGTATGTTTAACTTATGGTCATGTTCCAGAATGTTTGTTACAGTTCAAATTGGCATACTTTTGTAGTTTGTCAAGTTTAGTCCCTGTAAGCGAATTTTGCCATACCAAAGCCTTCAAAACTTATTTCTAAGTTATGTAAAGGTTATTTAAGGTATGTTAAGTATATGTCACTATTCCGGAGTGTTTGTTGCATTAAGCTGGTTATATTTACGCATCAGCGCGCATATAACCTTCTAGAAAGCGATTTAGAGCTTGAAATCGAACAAGAGTTGATATGTGCAAAAGATACACATATTTATACAAGTCCAAAGTATGAAATACAATATTTCATTGGTTTGGTATTTGTCTGATGGTCGCAGTGACACAGGTGTCACAGTCTCCCCTACTTAAGGAAATTTCGTCACGAAATTTATTCGTAGAAGTCTGTCTGTGACTTTGTGTTAAATAGCCATCAAAGATATGTAAAGCATAATTTTGTTATTTTCCTCAACGGATATTTTTCAGAAGCGAAAATGAACGAACGGAGTCATTTTCTTCAACGGGTTCTTCGGAAATGGACAATAAAGGATTTTTAACTAAACGGATATACATTTCCCTCAACGGATATTCTTCAGAAGTGAAAACGAATGGATGATTCATTCTTCCTCAACGGATCCTTCGTCAGAAACGGGAATGAAGGAATAATCCACGTATATTCATTTCTCTCAATGGATATTCTTCAGAACGAACATGAACAAACGGGGTCATTTTCCTCAACGGTTATTCTTCAGAATTTGAAATGAAGGAATAATCAACGGATATTCATTTCCTCAACGGATAATTTTCAGAAACGAAAATGAACAAACGGAGTCATTTTCAACGGTTGCTTCCTCAGGTACGGAAATGAAAGAGTTAACAACGGATATTCATTTCCTCAACGGATAATCTTCAGAAACGAAAATGAACTAACGGAGTCATTTTCAACGGTTGCTTCCTCAGAGTTGGAAATGAAGGATAAACGGATATTCATTTCCTCAACGGATAATCTTCAGAAACGAAAATGAACTAACAGAGTCATTTTCAACGGTTGCTTCCTCGGAGTTGGAAATGAAGGATAAACGGATATTCATTTCCTCAACGGATATTCCTCAAAAGTGAAAAATGAATAGCTAGTTCATTTTTCCTCAACGGATGCTTCATCAGAATTTGAAATGAATTGGGTTAACTTAGATACATGATAGAACTTGCTGTGATTTCTGTGCACTAAATTCCATAATTATGTATGCATCCATAATTACGTAATTCCTTGCACAGTCCGCACAGTTCGTTTTGTAATGTTGTGGGGAAGGATATCAAACTTGTGATGAGGGTGACTAGACTACCATAGGGTCCTTTTAATTAGATCGACAGAGGATCTTCTTAATTAGGCCACCAAGGAGTCCTTTCATCTATATCATCACATAATATTCCTAACCAGATTTTTGGATCGATCAGTTTAACTAGACCACTAAAGGGGTCTAATTATGAAGTAGTACTTTATAATCCAAGGGACTTAACTACAGCGTAGAAGTCCATTAAGGATTTTAGGTAGTACCTTTGGGTATCCTACTATGAATCTCTTGTACAAGGATATGTAAGATTCTACGAGGATTTGGATAACATAATTTGGATCACATGACACATAAAAGGGAACACATAAGCACATAATCACATAATTGTTTAATTGTTATTATCTTGTTATTGATTGCTATTAACTTGGCACCTCGTACTTCGTTTCTCTTGGAAGAAACGGGTACTTAGGATTTTCGTGGAAAACGCAAGAGATCATACAATGGAAGAAATTTGGGGGTAGTCTGTTCTTCAAGGAATTTGGTTCCTTGATTGTTGGTATTGTAGAGGATATGTTTATACATGCAACCACATAAACATATTAAAATGTAAATGAAATATTTATTCATAACAACAATAACAACAACTGTTTCATAGATCGTGATAACAAAAGAAAATAATACACAAGGCTCGATTATTTTCTAAACAGTGTTATCTTCTGTCGGTCAGATACTCATCCCTGCGCTGGATTTGCATTAGCAAGCTTTGGGCAATTCCTATGAAAATGGCCCATCTCGCCACAGTTGTAGCAAGACCCCGGTGGAAAACGAGCTTGAGCAGGATTGTTGTTAACTTGATTTGGTGCAGCTGCTGTTGGGCAAACCCTCGCTGTATGACCTATAAGTCCGCAAACTTGGCATGTGCGGCACTTCACACCAGCATGATGATGTAGGCCACATTGGTTGCACAAGGGTGCAGTTCCGTTGTAGGGTTTCCTGGCAGGGGGTTGAGCTGGTTGGTTGGGGACGGCTTGATCATTGTGAGCGACCACGGCGAAGTTCTGAGAAGCCTTTCGCTTCTTTGACTTCTTAGAGGATCCAGTCTGTTCATCCATGGTCTTTGATTCCTCGATTGGGTTCGATTCTTCGACCGGTTTCTTGTCACCTTTTCGGAAAAGCTTACCTTTCCTGATCTTTGTTCAGTCAAGGTTGCAGATAGCTCAATGGCCTGCCTAACAGTAGTAGGGTTGCTACCAGTCACAATGTCTTGTATTGAGTCGGGGAGGCCATCAATGTACTTTTCGATTGCCTTATCCAAAGGCGTGACCATGTTTGGGCATAACAGACTTAACTCCTCATAACGGTCCGTGTAGGCTCGATGCTCACCGCTGTCTTGCTTCAAATTCTCGAATTCCCTTTCCAAGGCCCTGATCTCGTGACGAGGACAAAACTCCTTCATCATGAGAGCCCTAAGTTCGGCCCAAGTCTGGGCTAAGGCAACCTCAGCACCACGGTCTCTCATAACCCCGTTCCACCACGTAAGAGCCCTCTTCTGAAACACACTTGAAGAAAACTCGACCTTGCGATTATCAGGACACTGAACATGACGGAAAGTATTCTCAATGCTCTCGAACCATTGAAGAAGCCCAGTTGCTCCCTCAGAACCACTAAACTTGAGCGGTTTAGCTGAATTGAAACTCTTGAAATTGCATGGACCATTGTTGTTGTTGTTGGCTTGGTTCCATTGAGCAAAGAGGTTTGGGAATTGAGCAGCCATTTGCTGCGCAATGATTTCTGCCAGTTCGGCATTCGCTATCTGGTTTTCGCGTCGAGGAGGCATTCTAAAAGAGGAAACATGAAATGAAACGAGTGAGAGAATTAGACGAAAAAAATGAGATGAACAAATCTGATGAAAGCAAGGATAGTGGTCATTTGTTTGTTACTACAAAGCAACAAACGACCCCGGTGATTTATCAAAGTAAATAGGTCAAAAATAATGTATCGCGAAGACATGCTCGCCTATAAGTGAACACTCATCCCAAGAATTCCCAGGTAAGCACAACTGGTCTCGCGTCTGATGAGATATATACGAAGTGCTTGCCTAGACAGAAAACCCAGAATACAGGCATTCACCCTTCCAGTTTGCACGTGTTCACATTATTTAAAACCCAAAACCTAGACGAGATTTTGAAAACTCAAAGGGGTTCAAAACCTTATAACAGAGGGTTCAAAATCTTACAATAGAGGGTTCAAAACCTAGTAATCAATCATCCTAGAACAGATGATTAGTTTTCAAAGCGGTTTTGAAATTTATGTTCTTGTTGTGGTCGTCGCCTAAGGATAGGTGACGGTATTGTTTTATGACTAAACGCAAGTAAACTCGCGTTAGGGTCCTAGAAAGGTTATAGACTAGGTCAAAGCATTACTAAAAACCTAATTCCCTATAACCATTGGCTCTGATACCATCTTTTCTGTCACACCCCGACCACGTAGAACATACAAAACGTGGCGGAAACGTCGGGGAGTGTTGTAACAGAATTAATTGTTTCAAATCCATGGCAATTGAAGTTTCGTTTTATTAATCAAACATGAGAGTTTACATTGTTTTAAACAAGAAACAAAGAGTACATAACATAAATTAACTAGTTCTTGTCTCGTTTTAAGTCACTAAGGCACAGGTCCGCCTAAGTATGTCTTGATAAGTCCTATGCATCATCTCCTGAAAACACATGTGAAAATAGGTACGTCAGCATAAAAATGCCTGTGAGATACATAGGTTTTGTGAAAACAGAATTCATGACTTATGTTTGAGAAAATGTTTAGTCATGAACCTTGTAATTTGCTTTGTCTTGTAAATCATTTGAAAAACGATAAGATCAGATGATATGTATAAAATAAGAGAATAATGTATGGTTAAATGAATAACCATATAAAATGAGTTTGTATAAGATAAGTTGTTTGTAAATCAATGTCTTGTGAAAAGTATGTTATTTGTATAAAATGTTATATGTCTCAAATTGAAATAGTTCAAATAACGCTACGATATGTAATACCATACAGACACTTATATATAGGAAGTACCAGCGGCGTATCCACCATGCTTGTATCATATTACACACGCATCGTTACTTAAATCACTTACTCAAACCAAACCGCCAAGAAGTAATGTTTAACAATTGTAGAAATGTTTATGTATAGTCAAATGTCTATTGTCAAATGTAAATCATGTCAACAAATACAACTGGTTCACACGGTTCAATAGTTACAAACGGTTCATATAATCAAAGGGTTACGACGGTTCACATAGTCAAATAGCTACAACGGTTCAAAATGTAGTATAATGTGTTCATATGCTGGATGAGCATATGCAACAGAAATGCAATGTAAAACAATGTACTAAGTATGCACACAATGGACATACATAGCATGAAATGTAATATAGAACGATGTACTAAGTACGCACACAATGGGCATACATAGCATGTAATGTAAAACGATGTACTAAGTACGCACACAATGGGCATACATAGCATGTAATGTAAAACGATGTACTAAGTACGCACACAATGGGCATACATAGCATGTAATGTAATGAAATCATGTACTATAATGTACTAACGAACATAGCAGGTATATGATGTGAAAACATGGAAAGCATGAAAGTAACGAGTAGGCACATGTGTTTCCCCCCAAAACAGTTTGGAAAAACAGTAAAAGAGGGGTCTATGTACTCACTTGAGATTGCTTAGAAGTCCTAAGATAACCACCCAGCAATGCTAGAGATTACGGAATCAAACGGCACCTAATATAGGTAACTATGTTAATAAACCGGACCTAAATCGGAGGATCGGATAGAATGAGGGTTCGTAAACCAAACGAGTATGGAGACTCGTGTAATATGGTTTAACAAAGCCTACATACTAAATGAAACCTAACATAAGTGCTTTCGACCCATTACGACCCGTTTAGGTAGCTTATGCTACTTTAACGCGTCGTTCACGTGAAACGCGTTCGGACCGCCTAACTAGTCCTATGACAAGTAATATATGCCTTAACATGTCTAATATTGTTGCCAAATCAGTTTAGATGTCAAAAGTTATGTCACATATGTTTAAAATGAATTTTGGCATTAAAGGGGTATTTTGGTAATTTACCTAAGGCATATAAACTACCTATCATACAACTACTTAAACGAAGCGACCATAAGGTATAACCTCGGAAGGTTATTCCCTATATACTATGGTCACCTAATATGTTTGGTCGGATCCTAATGATCAACCAAATGGGTCGGGTTCGAAGGTATAAGCGATTTTATCAGATCGCTTACCCTTACGACCCTAGACAACGTGGTAATCAGTAGGCATAGTCACAAAGGACTATAACCATCGTGATTACAATCACGTTGCGAAGTTCAAACGAACTTCGCATTGACCAAAACTGGTCAACGCAGAAAGTCAAACAAAGTTTGACTTTCGGACTCGAAAAGCAATGAAAGAACGAAGGAATACTTACGAAGGGTCCCCGAATGCTAATGTAGATCAAAATAGCTCAGGTATGAAACAAAGGTTTCAACTTAGAGCACATTAGATCAGATTCTAGTGGGTTTTGAAGTTAAGTGGGTTGGGTATTTATAGTATTCCTCGAACTGTTAAGATCGTTTCTTGGATAACGTGATCAAATCTCGTGCGTACAGTTGTTGAAATGTTGTGGTGACTAAAAATGGCCCCTAATGAGCTGAAAGGGCAAGTGTGAGTGTGTGGATGAGGTTTAATCAGCTGAAATCTGCTGACTAATCAGTCTTATCTGTTCTGGGAGCCTGACGCGGGCCGCGTAAAGATGCACACAAACCTTACGCGGGCCGCATGGCCATGTCTGATCAGAACTAACTTTCAGAAATGACAGTTTTGGTCCCTGCACGTGTTTAAGGCCATTTCCGACACTTCTAAGGCCCGTAAAGCCAACTTTAAGCCCCTAAAATGATGCCTAAACATTGTGGACATGAAACATGCTCAAAAGTATCTCAGATGTCGGTTCGTTTGGCCGTACGATCGCAATGTTCGCTTAATTACGACGGAATGCGCATAAGCGCGAAAAACGATCCAAATCGCGCGACGAATGGATTTTTCTCAAGCCAAACACTAAAATAAAATATTTTAGTGCTTACATAAATTTTTGGATGTCCGGATGTATTCAGAACGTAAGTTATGCGCGAGAGTGCAAACTTGTGCACTTTTGACACTTTTAGTCCCTGAATGACCCAAAAGTTTATTTTAGCACACCGAACACCTCAAAGCCTATTTCTAAGCTATGTAAAGGATACTTATGGTATGTTTAACTTATGGTCATGTTCCAGAATGTTCGTTACAGTTCAAATTGGCATACTTTCGCAGTTTGTCAAGTTTAGTCCCTGTAAGCGAATTAACTTGTTTTTGCCATACCAAAGCCTTCAAAACTTATTTCTAAGTTATGTAAAGGTTATTTAAGGTATGTTAAGTATATGTCACTATTCCGGAGTGTTTGTTTCATTAAGCTGGTTATATTTACGCATCAGCGCGCGTATAACCTTTCAGAAAGCGATTTAGAGCTTGAAATCGAACAAGAGTTGATATGTGCAAAAGATACACATATTTATACAAGTCCAAAGTATGAAATACAATATTTCATTGGTTTGGTATTTGTCTGATGGTCGCAGTGACACAGGTGTCACAGTCAATGCTTCCATAACCATAGTAAACAGATACGGCGACATTGGATCCCCTTGTCGCAATCCCCTTTTCCCTTTAAAAAAACCATGGATATTGCCATTAACTCCAACAGAAAAAGATGCAGTTGTAACACATACCATAATCCAATGCACCATTTTATGATGAAAACCGAAACCCACAAGCAAAGACCTTAGAAATGCCCAGTCCACCGTATCATACACCTTTTGAATATCCACTTTAAATGCACATCTAGGTGGCCCCGTGTTACGGTGATAATTGTGCATCAATTCTTGGGTCAGGAGAATATTATCAGATATCCGTCTTCCAGGAACAAAAGCTGATTGATTAATATCCACCACATCATCTAACCCAACCTTTATTCTGTTTGTGATAATCTTACTTATACACTTGTACAAGACATTGCAACAAGAGATGGGACGATAATCCAAAACAGAATTTGGAGTTTGCACTTTTGGAATGAGCGCCAAAATAGTATGATTAATTTCCTTTAGCAATTGGCCATTAGCAAAAAACTCTTGAATAGCAGAAATAACATCACTGCCCACAACATCCCAAGCATGCTTAAAAAAAGCGGCTGAGAAGCCATCCAGACCCGGCGCCTTGTCATTACCTATCGAGAACATCGCTTCCTTTATTTCCTCTTGCGAGACATCCCGAACCATACGTTGAGCTTTCAAAGGGCAGAACCTCCTATGAAACAACTCAGGATCCATAACTTCTGAAATATTACCCTCAACTCCCAAGAATTGTGAATAATGATCAACAAGAGCCGCTGGCACATCCGTCCCTTCAAACACAACACCTTGTCGATCTTTGATAGAATCTATCCGTGAAATGTGGTTTCAGCATTTGAGGGAATTGTGAAAATAAGCTGAATTAGAATCACCCACCTGAAGCCACTCCACCTTTGATTTTTGCTTAAGAAAACGCTCCTCATCTAACTTAGCTTCCGTAAACAACTTGACTAATTCTGCCTCTTTATCACGCAGAAAACTATTAGACGGATCCCCATCAATGCTCAACTGGACCGCATCCAGCTCCGTCCTCAAGTTAACTACTTTGTCATGCAAATTTCCTTGCTTAAGTAACAGCTTACGCATAGGAGATTTAAGCAACTTCAAACGCATAACAACACCATACATGCGATGACTGTTAAACGTAGAACTCCAACCTTTTGACACCTCCTCCTTGAAATCAGCCTTATGCACTAGAAAGTTTGCAAACTTAAAAGGCTTAGGCTTCTGTTTAGGAACATTCGGAAGCTTCAAAACACAAGGACTATGATCATAAATGCGGTACGGATGAAAGACAGCATGAGCCGCCGGCCACTCTACCAGAAACTGCGAATTAGCCATAGCTCTATCAATTTTCTTCAATATACCTACCCCCCTCTTCGGCTTTTGATTCCACGTATAATGAAGACCTGATCGATTAATATCCAACACCTCAATTTGTTCAACACAATCCGTAAAATCCCTCATACCCGTTGTTATTCTGGATGAACCATACAGGTTGTCCTCCAAGTTTAACGATGAGTTGAAGTCTCCCATCAGCACCCAAGGCTTATTATTCACAAAACCCTTATGCACCAATAGATTCTGCCACAAATCCTTCCTCTTAACATAATCATTATCCGCATAAATGAAAGAACAATTTGCATTTTAGTTAAGTATACATTAAACTCGTCGACTAATTAACTATAGAAATAAGAGAAGCATAACTAACGCAAGAAACATTATTTGTTGCCAATATACAACTTCAATACAAGAGAAGTATAACAAACACACGGGTAAAGATGTTAGGATCGGAGGCCCTCATGATTGTGTTTGTTTGTATAAATTGAGCAAATCAATAGATATAAATTGAGATTAAATGCAGCAGAAATGAAAACAAACTTTGTAAACACAATCAAAGGAAAATAGTTTTGATAAACACATGCTTCTCATTGAGTGGAATGATTACAATCAAAAGCTTACATGCATGCTTACAAAAAAAACTCCCCCTCAGCCCGATGCTCCCTGGTTGATCGCACAAGATGAAAGGATTGGATTGGAGGAGAAGAACTCACTCAATCAATCAAATGTAATAGTACAGGGTACTGTTCCATTTATAGGCAAATCAAACCTCTGAAGCATCTAAGCTGACGTCACCATGAAAATGACATCTAACAACCTTTAACCACTATTACATATAACTACTGCTAGCTAAACACTGATACTATTACAATAGACAAAGTAAACAATTGTTTCTTCATTCCACTGCTTCATTCCAAGCAGGGCTTTGGTCTTTAGCAGCACTTGACTTAGGGCAGTAGATTAAATAGCAGCACTTTGTCTTCAGCAGTTGTTGTACACAAGCAGTACTTAATGGACAGCAGTTGTAGTATACAAACAGTGGATGAGGGCCATCAGATGTTATAACCACTTTCATCTAATGCCATTTTCTTAATGGCTTCTTTAAAGTACTCAGCTTCTTTTTGTTTTTCTTCTGCATCAGTCAGCTGTTTCCTCTTCTTTTGGTTTAACACAATGACAGAGGTATCTGTTGAGGTGAACAGTGGTTCAGAAGTATGAGCCTGCTTCTTTGGCTTATCAATACTTTTGTTTTCAGGCTTCTTTGGTAAGTTAGGATCTGTCATTCTCCTTCTTTTTAGCCTTTCATAAGCCTCATCTGTATACTGTTTTGTCCATTTTGCTATCGCTTTGGCAGTTCCTACCTTTGCATCAACCAATTCTTGCTTCTTTTGTTTATACTTCAATTTAAGCTCATCAATGGCCTTTTTATA
>JARYGA010034400.1:0-25726 GCA_030545235.1 Helianthus tuberosus | reverse complement strand
GCGCTTACCTTTACAAGTAGCGACTTTTTTCCAGAGTCAGAAGAAACAAGGACACTCATAGATTTCCTATCGCGGTCAAACTCGAGGGTGGCAATCCTTCCTTCAAGTTTATTCCATGCCTCAGAACAACCTGCATTTTACATAAATACAAAAAAAATGTTAAAAATTATAAATAACAAAGAAAAATATCCGATAAAAAAAGTGAATTGGCTACACGTCACTTTCACCTGTAGATGAACCGGGATTCATTCCAGCAGGAAGTCCCATTTTCTCAACAAGAACCTGAAATAAAAAGCCGGTTAATAAACATACAAATAAAGGGTAAATTGAATTTTACGTCCTATAAAAGTTTCAGCAAAATTTCAGGCGATGTCCTTTAATTAACGAAATTACAGCGGATGTCCTTTATGTTCTAATTTAGCGGTGTTCTAAATTCAGGCGCTGTCCTTTAACTAACGAAATTAAGAAACTACAGTCGGTAAAGAAATTAAAACATAAAGGACATCTGTTGTAATTTCGTTAGTTAAAAGACAACGCCCGAAATTTTGTTGAAACTTAAAGGACGTAAAATGCAATTTACCCTAAACTAAACTCAAGTTTTAAGCCATACCTTCAATGCTGCTTCAGTGGGCATCCCAATTGCAACATAACCTTTTTCAGATTGTTCAATGCCAGCATCATTAGCCAACGAAGCGATTTTCGCAATTGTTTGAAGATTAACGTCCATTTTGCCAGCGGGCCAGTGCTGGATTTTTCCATCGGACGGATCATAACTCGTCCCTTCTACAATAAACGGTCTGAGAACACTCGCTTTTTGACCCATAGCAACAAGTTTAGTCACAGCCATATTGTTAGTAGTCAAAGTACCCGTTTTATCCGAACAGATAACCGTTGTACACCCAAGCGTCTCAACGCTTGGTAGTTTCCTAACAAGAGCGTTCTTTTGCGCCATTTTACGTGTCCCAAGGGCCAAACAAGTGGTAATTACAGCTGGTAAACCTTCTGGAATTGCGGCAACTGCTAATGCAACCGCGATTTTGAAATAATACGTGCATTTTTCGAACGAAAACTTGTAGTTCTTCGGCCAGCCGTCAACATACTCCCAATCGAGAAAATACTTCAAGTTAATAAGCCAAACCAGTACACATATGCACCCGATTAGCATCGTTAAAACTTCGCCAAACTCATTCAATTTCTTCTTCAACGGCGTGTCTTCTTCGTACTGTGACGCGTCATGAATCTGCGAATGCACTTTCCCTATCTCGGTATCCATCCCCGTAGCCGTAACCAAACACACACAATTCCCATTCACAACCGTCGTCCCGGAAAACACGATACACTTTTTCCCTTGAATATCGCAATCAAACGCGACCGACTTTGTACTTTTACTTACCGCTTCACTCTCTCCGGTTAACGAACCTTGTTCAACCCGAAGCGTGGAACTAACTAGCTGCAAAACCCTCATATCAGCCGGGATTTTATCGCCCACCCGAAGCTCCACTATATCACCTGGAACAAGTTCTTTCGCAGGAACGATTGACGCCTTTTTCCCATTACGTATCACAGTCGCTTGCTCCGATTGAATATCTTTAAGCGCTTCTAACGCTTTCTCCGCGCTACTTTCTTGCCAAACTCCAACCATTGCATTAACAATCAGTATCAAAAAAATAACCAAAGGCTCGATAAAAGCGGTAACCTCCATTTCTTCGCCTTCGTCTCCATCATACCACGCCAAAACGAAAGAAATCACAGCAGCCGCTAACAAAATCTTGACTAGAGTGTCGTTAAACTGATCCAAAACCAGTCGTAGAATAGACTGCCCTTCGTGTTTCTCGAACTCGTTCTTCCCATAAATCTTTAACCGCTTCGCAACTTCATCGTCGGATAAACCGTATTCTCTCTTCACTTGATACTTCTCTTCACATTCCACCACACCCTTTGCCCATGATGCATAAACAATGTGTTCATTTGATGACAAATTGCTTTTACTGTCTTTCATTCCTAATATTATGGCTTCTTTATCAATCAATCATCAACATAAACAATATCAATGAAATTATTAAATATATAATATAATTTCACCAATATTTCACCTGTAATCAAACAGAAAACACGATGAAAACGATGAACTTATAACGAATAAACGCCAAAAATCGCGATAAATCAACGTTACCTTATAACGAAAGTTGATAAATTAATCTAATGATCTAATTACGTTAACCAAAATATTAACAAAAACGTATTGTAATTAAATTATTATGAAACATATTCTCTGTGCATGCATTAGATTACCAGCGTATATACAAAAAAAAATGTGATCATTAGCGATTTTTATAAAAACATGAATGCATTATGTGTGATAACCGATCAAATGCGTTACAAATTACCTGAAAATGAAGCAATATTTGAACGTCTGAAAGTGAGATTGGGTGAAGGATGAAAAATATTTCCAAATCTCAGAAGTGATATATATTTTATATATTTTTATCATAAGTATTCGGTGTCATCTGATTTAATAAAATGTTTTGAACTTTTGAAACGAATAAAAAGTCAGGATCCTAAATCAACGATTCTTGATGGGTAAAAACTATAATGTGATTTAAATATTATCTAAAAAACATTTTGTCTCTTCCAGCACAAAATGCATATGAGACAGATATTTTTGTAACATTCATCGTTTTCGTGTATTTAGTATCCACTCATTTTAATCCGATACTTATGATTATAATGAAAGGGTCTACATATTCTCACACCCAACTCCCTATTTCCACACCCTGATAGACACGAGGCGTCTAGGGTTCCTTTTCCCAACCAACTTCTGAACCTCGTACAACGTCACATCAGTCACATCAGACGGGGAGTCTAGGCCTATACAAGGGATCAATACGAGGGTACTAAGACGCCTCGTATAGGCCTATACGAGGCGTCTTAGAGACTGATTTGACTATGTGTCTGGCATGTGACATAAAGCAATATGGGGCGTCTAGAGCTATACGAGGCGTCTATATTTCATATAAAGTGCAACAAACAGTGCATTGTTGGTCCACCTGAGCATTCAACATTCATTCTGTTCTCTTCTACTATCTCTTGTTGTTTGCATTTGTGTTCTTATCATCCCGAAGTGTTGAAATGTCATCATACTGGGACGGCAACTATGTCTTCAGGCAGTATTCTAGCGACAACTGGGTGCCCGAAAGCGTTCCGGTAACAGTTATTAGCTTAAATGTTTTAATTACTTGTTGTTTTAGTTTATTATTTACTAATGATGATACGGTCGTCTATTTTGGAGGAGTCTGGCGTTCCCGATTCTAACGAGCAAGAGGAGATTGTGTCTAGTATACAAGGAAAACAAAACAGACCGTTTTTAGATTTGAACACGCATCCCCCTGTTGATGAAACAACCCCTGTAGATGACTCATACCATGCTGGTCAACCAAGTTATCCGACGCAACAAGGGTATCCGGATTATAGATACGGGTGTGAATATTCTTACGGAAGAGACGGTGGATACGAAGGAGACGGTGGATACGGAGGAGACTGTGGATACGG
The DNA here is from genome assembly GCA_030545235.1 of Helianthus tuberosus. NCBI lineage: Eukaryota > Viridiplantae > Streptophyta > Magnoliopsida > Asterales > Asteraceae > Helianthus > Helianthus tuberosus. The sequence goes on along the minus strand of JARYGA010034400.1, from coordinate 22,177 downwards.
AGGAGACGGTGGATACGGAGGAGACAATGGATATGGTGGAGACGGTAGATACGGAGGAGACGGTGGTCATCAGCAATTCATTTCCCCGGACAGTCCTTACGTTCATCAAAACAATCCGGACGTTGGAGGATAGGGTGGATATGGTGGTTATGGTAGATATGGTGGTGAGGCACCCCCCATCCCGGACAATCCGTACTAAAAAAAACAGGTATCAATTTTATTTTGTTATGTTACATAGATTAATTGTTGTTGTTATTATTATTATTATTATTGTTATTGTTATTATTGTCGATGTTACAGGTTTTCAACTCTTTAGATGAACTAAAGGAACGGATACAAGAAATAGCAAACGCGGATGGTTTCGTTATTGTCACCCGTCGATCAAAGAAAATCGTGGGAAGAACCGGGAGGGCATGGCTTGAATGTGACCGTGGTGGTGAGCACCACACTACAGCAACACTTAGAAAAGCCGGAAGCAAAAAAACCGGTTGCCCGTTTTACCTGCTAGCAGTGCGAGACCACCCATATGAAACCTGAGAGATAAAAGACGGAAAAAATGAACATAACCACGAACTTTGTGAGGACTTGTCGGCCCACGGATTTGTGCGAAGGTTTACTCCAAGCGAAAAGAAACTGATCGAGCAGCTGACAGCTCAAAACATGGAGCCGCGCAAAATATTTTAAACGATAAGGAAGCAGGACCCCGATAGGTTTCATGTTCAGAAAGACGTTCAAAACGTTGTGGCGAAGATTAGAGCCGAACAAAGACAAGGATTGACTCCCATGCAGTCACTAGAAAACGTGCTGATAAACAACGACTTTATTTACGAGACACGGGAGGAACCCGGAACAGAGATCGTAACAGAGATCTTCTTTCTTCATCAGTACTCGAGAGACATGTGGCGTGCATTCCCCCACGTCATGCTGATCGATGCGACATACAAGACAAACTTATACAATATGCCATTTATCCAGATTGTTGGTATGACGCCTACCAACCATTCGTTTTGTATCGCGCATGCCGTTGTTAGTAAAGAACGGGGTGATAACTTTGTGTGGGTGCTTGAGAGCATCAAGTCAATGTTGGATGAATGTATGGAGCCACGTGTGATTGTAACGGATAGAGACCTGGCCCTTATGGACGCGTGTGCTAAAGTATTTCCAGACGCCTCCAGACTTCTTTGCAGGTTGCATTTACAACAGAATGTTATGAAGCACTACAAGGTTGCCTTCATAGAAGAAGATTGGGATAAATTTTTGTCATTCTGGGGGACATTGATTGAGCCTCCATCCATAACATCTACGAGTAACACTTGCGCAACCTGAGAAAGCGACTTGTGGAGTGCAAACGTTCTAGTAAGTTTTTCTAATAACATACGACTCACCTATGTAAATTTTATTAAATTATTTTTACTTTTTAGGGGTCTTCAATTATGTGTACGATAACTGGCTAAAAGACTATAAGGAGATGTTCGTCTTTGCGTGGACTGATAAGAGGCGCAACTTTGGTAATCGTACCACAAACAGAGTTGAGAGCCAACACACCAACTGAAAGAGATACGTCCTAGATAGGAACTCGCTGGACCGTGTAGTTGGTTGTGTCCGGGATATAGTTGAGACACAGTTCAGTGAAATAGGGAAGAGTTTTCGAGACTGCATCGAAAAAAGAATGAACCACCACAAACACCCGCTGTTTCAACACCTACATGGAAAAGTATCCCATACAGCCCTTGACTTGTTGAGTAGAGAGGCAATTAGGAAGCTAGATGTCTTGGAGCGCTTTCATTCATCATGTGGTTGCCAAATGTGGTACAATTGTGGGTTGCCCTGTGCTTGTAGGATAGAAAAGTACATGCGTGAAGGTAATAATTGTTAAACGTGCAACACTTGTGTGATATATTTCCGTTAATCATGTGACTTAAACAATGTTCTTTTTAACCGTGCAGAGCGTCTTCTGGCGGAAGCTTAACTTCCAAACTTGTAAATTGATAGACGACGACATTGACGTGGTCGAAGAGCTAAATATTGTTAGACAACAATTAGAGTCGCACCCCCAGCTCAGCAGAAAATCTTTATTATGTGGCTTACACACCCAAATGGAATGGGTATAAGAGAAGTTTTGGGCTTGCCTTTGTAAGGTCTAAACTTTTGAAAGAAACTAACAAGCTTTCATTTGACAAAGGTGACAAACGGGTCGAATAATTCATAAGCAAAATTCTTCATTTAACTTCGTGATAACTAACGAAGTGGTTATAAAAAGAGTTTACAACCCAAACGTTTCATAAACAACTAATATAGTCTTTAACTACCAGTTTATCATCTAACTACTTCTGGATTGAGTTACTTACAAAAGACCCGATTTTAACAAAAGACTTCATTTAACAAAAGTTTAAACCATGGCTAAGATCTTCGCGGAAGCGTGCATCATAAGTGTGTTCGGTCCAAGTAGTGCCATCCTTCAAATAGCTTTACCTACATACAACCAATCGATTAGATATTTTAATTAAATAGTTCATACGACATCAAGATACTAGTCGAACTACAAGAAAACCCTTCTAAACCTTCATTCGAACATGGAATTCTCAACTTAGCACATTATCCCTTCTTTGTCATTCATCTCATATCCAAATCATATATTCGAATTTCACCAACTCGTTATAAGTATACGGCTTCGACTAAAGAATAATAACATTTTAACATCAATACATACTACTAATATTTCGTAAGCAAAGAACTTACCTTTGTCGTTATTCGTTTGCGATCCGGGGCGACTCGAACTTTCTTCTTTGATCCCTAAAATCAAGAATCGCATACTTTAGGCTCATGTCATTCTTTTCATTCCGTTATCAACTTATTTTCATTAACACACAACAATTCTCAATTCTAACCATTTAACATTGTAAAATCCTATAACCGTTTCATTCAAGCATTTTAGCAAACACTTGGCGTGCGTACTAATAATTTAGCATAGAGTACAAGTATCTTATGCATATTATAACCCATTCATATCAATAACATTAACAATATCAAATTTAGTCAAAATCTCATACAACCATCATCCTAACTCGAATTCTCTTAACAATGATTCATTATAAGTTTACCATATGAACATCACCATACTAATTTACACCAAATTTCATATTTCACATCCTAGCACTTTTACTAAAAATGGGTTTTCACTTTTACCCATCAAATTAGTCTAATTCAAGTTCAATTCATGACCTATGAGATGTTCCTAACCCTTATTCATACTAATTCCATACAATCTCATGGATTTATTCAAAACCCATTTCATTCATGATCATCAAATTACAAATTTCAACATACCTTATGTTAAGAATGCTAAGATGGTTAGGTTGAGGTGAACATGCAGGTGATTAGCTTCAATTTCTTCCTTTAATTGCTGAATTTTAGAAGTAAAAAGGGTTTCCCCCTCTTCTCTTGATCTCCTGGGCGACACACACATCTGATGTGTGTGTGTGTGTGTGCCTATTTTAATTTTTCTCAATAACCCATCTTTCATTCTTGTCATTTTTAGTCCCTCCCAATTTGTAATGTTTACAATTAACTCTTATTTCTTTTCTATTTGGTTATTTCTCACATAATGATTTAGTACATACTCTTGTAGTTATTAGTCTTGTCACAATTATTCTCATACTAAGGTTATACATACTATAACTTACTTATTGCATATTATATAAAACATGAAAGCACTTAACCATGTTTTGGGGCGTTACAAGTCCATCCCCTTAAAGGAGGTTTCGTCCCCGAAACCTGTTTTACGTACCGTATAACGTTGGGTAGAACTTCCTCATTTCATCTTCCGTTTCCCAAGTGAGATCCGACCCCTTTCTGTGTTGCCATTGGACTAATACTTGCTTGATATCCTTGTTGCGAAGAGTCTTTAGCTTGTAATCTTTTATAGCTACCGGTATTTCTATGTAATTCATTTTATCGTCTATTTCAATGTCTTCAAGCGATACATGAGCCGTTTCATCCGCAAGACACTTTCGTAATTGTGATACATGTAAAGTGTTGTGAATTCCTTCTAATGTTGAGGGTAGTTCTAACCGGTAGGCTACCTTTCCAACTCGAGCTAAAATCTTAAACGGTCTGATATATCAGGGGCCCAACTTTCCTCGCTTACGGAATCGAATTATGCCTTTCCACAGGGACACTTTCAACAATACTCGGTCCCCCACTTGGAACTCAATAGGGCGCCTTCTTTTGTCCGCATAGGACTTTTGTCGATCTTGCGCTGCTTTTAATCGGGCCCGTACCATGTCGATCTTTTCATTAGTTATTGCTACTACATCTTTAGGTGCGAGTTCCCTTTGTCCCACTTCTCCCCAACAAACAGGGGTTCTACACTTTCTCCCATACAACATTTCATACGGCGTCATTTGTATGCTACTTTGGTAGCTGTTGTTATACGAGAATTCCACTAATGGCAAATGCTCATCCCAATTTCCCCCGAAATCCATAACGCATGCTCTCAACATGTCCACAAGAGTTTGAATGGTCCTTTCGGATTGACCATCCGTTTGTGGATGATACGCGGTACTTATATGCAATTGTGTACCCATTTCTTCATGAAATTTCTGCCAGTAGCGGGAGGTAAATCGCGTGTCCCGGTCTGACACAATGGACAAAGGCACACCATGGCGGGAAATAACTTCATCTACATAAATTTCCGCTAACCTTTTTGAGGAATAAGTCTCCCGAATGGGTAGAAAATGGGCGCTTTTGGTAAGGCGGTCAACAATGACCCATATCGCGTCATGCCCCTTTCTCGTCCTAGGAAGTTTGGTCACAAGATCCATAGTTACATCCTCCCATTTCCATATCGGGATCTCTAAAGGTTGCAATTTCCTGTAAGGTTTTTGATGATCCGCCTTTACTTGGGAACACGTCTAGCATTTGGATACATACTTAGCAATATCGCGTTTCATTCCCGGCCACCAATAATTTTCTTTCAAATCTCTATACATTTTAGTGGCTCCCGGATGAACCGAGTAACGGGATTTGTGCGCTTCCTCCAATAATAAGGTCTTTGCTTCACAATGACGTGGTATCCACACCCGCCCAAACCTCGTTCTTATCCCACTCTCGTTTACTTCAAGTTTATTTTCAAACCCTTTCGTCCTTTCACTTTTCGGATCACCTAAATTCAAGGACTCATCTTGCGCCTTCCATATTGTTTCAAGAAGGTTTGGTGTGACTATCATTTTCATCAATTTCACTCGAATAGGTGGTGGGTATTCTTTTCGGCTTAGTGCATCCGCCACAACATTAGCTTTACCCGGATGGTAAAGAATGTCGTAGTCATAATCCTTGATCAATTCCAGCCACCTTCGTTGCCTCATATTGAGGTCTTTCTGCTCGAAGAAGTATTTAAGGCTTTTGTGGTCTGAATAAATTGTACACTTTGTTCCATACAAATAATGCCTCCAGATCTTTAAGGCAAACACTACCGCCGCCAGTTCTAAATCGTGGGTTGGATAGTTAATTTCATGCTGCTTAAGTTGTCTTGAAGCGTAGGCAATAACCTTGCCTCGTTGCATCAAGACACAACCCAACCCTTGATGAGATGCATCCGCGTAAACCACTAAATCTTCCGTTCCCTCTGGCAGGGTTAATACGGGAGAGCTTGACAATTTCTCTTTTAATATTCGGAAAGCCTTCTGTTGATCATCACCCTATTCAAACTTTTCTTCCTTCTTTGTCAGCTTGGTTAACGGGAGAGCTATTTTGGAGAAATCTTGGATGAATCTCCGATAATAGCCGGCTAGACCGAGGAAACTTCTTATTTCATTAACATTCTTCGGGGGTACCCATTTTATTACAGCTTCCACTTTAGAGGGATCTACCAAAATCCCTTTCTCATTAATTACATGGCCTAAGAACTGCACTTCCCTGAGCCAAAACGCACATTTAGAAAACTTAGCGTATAATCTTTCCTTTCGAAGCGTCTCAAGTACCTGACATAAATGACTCGCATGTTCATACTCGCTACGAGAGTATACCAAAATGTCATCAATAAACACTATGACGAACTGATCCAACATATTTCGGCATACTCTATTCATTAGATCCATAAAAGCGGCCGGAGCGTTAGTTAACCCGAATGACAATACTAAAAATTCATAATGTCCGTAACGGGTTCTGAACACGGTCTTAGGTACGTCCTCTTCCCTCACTCGCACTTGATGGTAACCCGATCACAAGTCGATCTTTGAGAACCAACTTGCCCCTTGTAATTGATCGAATAGATCATCTATTATCGGAAGGGGATATCGGTTCTTTATCGTGAGTTTGTTGAGCTCACGATAGTCGATGCACATTCTCATCGACCCATCCTTCTTTTTAACGAACAAAACGGGCGCCCCCCCATGGGGACACACTAGGGCGTATGAAGCCCTTGTCAAGATGTTCTTGTAATTGGACCATTAATTCCCGTACTTCCGCGGGTGCTAACCGGTAAGGGGCCTTGGCTACCGGTTTGGCATTTGGTTCCAACTCGATACGGAATTCGACTTCTCGCTCGGGTGGGAGTCCCGGCAATTCCTCCGAAAACACATCCGGGTATTCATTCACAATCTTAGTATTTTCGATTCTTAAAGCACCTAATTTTGTATCGACAATATAGGCTAAAAATGCCTTACTTCCATTCCTCGCATACTTTACCGCTTCTAAGATAGTACAAAGTTTTGCCTCTACCTTCCTTTACCCATAAATACTTACCCGTCTTCCCTTATGAGATGTCACATGAATGATTTTGCTTTCACATAAGATTTCCGCATGATAGCGGGATAACCAATCCATACCTACTACTACCTTGAATTCTCCTAAGACCATGGGAATCAAATCAATGTCAAAATCCTCATCCTCGATAGTAATTTTTCAATTTCTACATATCTCATGCAAAAGGTAACTCTTACAGTCGGCTATTTCTACCTCTAAAGGTGTAGGCATTCTTTCTATCATGAATAAAGGGGAATGTATAAACTCAGTCGAAATGAATGACCTACTAGCCCCAGTATCAAACAACACATATGTAGGTATAGAGTTTATCATAAAGATACCTGACACCACATTCGGGTGAGCTCTAGCTTCTTCCGTAGAAATTTGGAACATTCTTCCTTTAGCTTTAGCGGGTTCTTCCTTCTTTCCTTCTTTCTTTACCCCTTGTTTGAGTTTTGGGCATTCGGCCTTCACATGGCCCGATTCATTACAATTGTAGCACACTCTCTTGGGATTTGGGCAATTGTAATAGGGATGCCCTTCTTGTCCGCAGTTGTAACATCCTTTCCTTCCCAATAAACATTCACCAGAATGGGGCTTTCCACATGTTTTACATCGTGAAAACCCTCCTTTAGAAACTTCTTTCTTTCCTTGATCGTGTGTCTTAGGTTTCTTAGAGGAACCTTGTGTCGATCCCTTCTCTACTTGCCTTTTCTCCTCGCGTTCAGTCTGTCTCTTAAGCTCAATTTCCCTATCCCTTGCCAAATCGATAATCTCGTCCAAAGTTTCACATTTAGAAGGAGTTATGAACTCCCGATATTCAGCCTTAAGCATGCCATGATAACGGATAATCTTCTTCCTCTCTGTTCCGACTATTTCTCCGCAAAACTTCAGCTGATCAAGAAAGGTATTTGTGATCTCATCAATTGATTCATCCTTTTGTCGGAGTCGGAGAAAATATTCTTGGATTCGATCCACGGCTGATTGTGGACAATGGTACTTGATAAAAGGTTGCTTGAATTCTTTCCAAGTCAAGGTTTGAACTCTATCTTCGCCGATCTCTTTACTATACGTATCCCACCAATCTTTGGCCCTTCGTAAAAGTTGCCCCGTGGCAAACATGACTTGATCTTCTTTATCACAATGACTTCGAATGAACACTCCCTCCATATTAGCTATCCATCTTTGGCATTCAATGGGATCAATTTCTCCATTATAAGTTGTAGGCTTACATGCCATGAAATCCTTATACGTGCATCGTCGTGCATCCTTCTTGCCTTGAATCCCAGTTATCATTTCTTTTAACTCATCTACCTTACTTGTTACCATAGTCTCCACCCTACTCAACACTTGGCTCTCCACTTCTTGCGCTAACTTCGAAACATTTTCATCAAACGCCTTCACTACTTCACCCGAAATCATCTTGTTTAACTCGTTTCGAGTTATCCGTTCGGTGGTATCCTGTTTCCTCCACTTGCCATCTACAATTTAAATACTCATGTTAAACATTATTACATTCGTTCTCCTTATCTTTCTATACATCATTCGTTCTTAGTAATTCATCCTCATAAGTCATAAACCATCCAACCTTTCTTTACAACATTCTAAATGCGTTAATTACTTCATTCGTCCGTGTTCGAGACTTCCCATTCTTTCACACATTCATCATTAAACATGTTAGCTATATGAAATTCTTTAGTTTCATAATCAATTTGGGGTGTTCCTAGCGTTTAAACGAATACTAGAACTGAATTAAAGAGTCTCGCATAACAAACAAGCAAATCAGAAAAATCAGATAAGGAGGTGCCGTCGCCGACGGCACATGAGTGCGTCGTCGACGGTCCCTAAAAAGTTGCGTCGCTGCCTTATGTCCGTAGACAGCAATTTAAGGCGTCGGGTGAAGGGGTGCCATCGCCGACGCCACAAGGGGCCGTCGCCGAAGGTCTCTCCGTTTTTTGTTGACGCTGATCAGCTCAAAATCTTCATTTCCAGGCCCTTTCTCTACCCGAAACGGCCCTGCGGAGTCCCGAAGTCCCCCGAAACATCCCTCAGCATCTTAACCAAATCTTTTTTGTAGATTAACCGTAATCGCTTCCCGTTTCCCATCAAAGTCATAGCTCAAAACCTTAAATCACTTACTTGCGTGGCGCTTTGGAACGAACACACTTTCACAAGAGCTTTCGGTTTGAGTCCGAGCACCATATCTTGCTCGAATTTCTCAAACCTAGGCTCTGATACCAACTTGTAAGATCTAAACTTTTGAAAGAAACTAACAAGCTTTCATTTGACAAAGGTGACAAACGGGTCGAATAATTCATAAGCAAAATTCTTCATTTAACTTCGTGATAACTAACGAAGTGGTTATAAAAAGAGTTTACAACCCAAACGTTTCATAAACAACTAATATAGTCTTTAACTACCGGTTTATCATCTAACTACTTCCGGATTGAGTTACTTACAAAAGACCCGATTTTAACAAAAGACTTCATTTAACAAAAGTTTAAACCATGACTAAGATCTTCGCGGAAGCGTGCATCATAAGTGTGTTCGGTCCAAGTAGTGCCATCCTTCAAATAGCTTTACCTACATACAACCAATCGATTAGATATTTTAATTAAATAGTTCATACGACATCAAGATACTAGTCGAACTACAAGAAAACCCTTCTAAACCTTCATTCGAACATGGAATTCTCAACTTAGCACATTATCCCTTCTTTGTCATTCATCTCATATCCAAATCATATATTCGAATTTCACCAACTCGTTATAAGTATACGGCTTCGACTAAAGAATAATAACATTTTAACATCAATACATACTACTAATATTTCGTAAGCAAAGAACTTACCTTTGTCGTTATTCGTTTGCGATCCGGGGCGACTCGAACTTTCTTCTTTGATCCCTAAAATCAAGAATCGCATACTTTAGGCTCATGTCATTCTTTTCATTCCGTTATCAACTTATTTTCATTAACACACAAAAATTCTCAATTCTAACCATTTAACATTGTAAAATCCTATAACCGTTTCATTCAAGCATTTTAGCAAACACTTGGCGTGCGTACTAATAATTTAGCATAGAGTACAAGTATCTTATGCATATTATAACCCATTCATATCAATAACATTAACAATATCAAATTTAGTCAAAATCTCATACAACCATCATCCTAACTCGAATTCTCTTAACAATGATTCATTATAAGTTTACCATATGAACATCACCATACTAATTTACACCAAATTTCATATTTCACATCCTAGCACTTTTACTAAAAATGGGTTTTCACTTTTACCCATCAAATTAGTCTAATTCAAGTTCAATTCATGACCTATGAGATGTTCCTAACCCTTATTCATACTAATTCCATACAATCTCATGGATTTATTCAAAACCCATTTCATTCATGATCATCAAATTACAAATTTCAACATACCTTATGTTAAGAATGCTAAGATGGTTAGGTTGAGGTGAACATGCAGGTGATTAGCTTCAATTTCTTCCTTTAATTGCTGAATTTTAGAAGTAAAAAGGGTTTCCCCCTCTTCTCTTGATCTCCTGGGCGACACACACATCTGATGTGTGTGTGTGTGTGTGCCTATTTTAATTTTTCTCAATAACCCATCTTTCATTCTTGTCATTTTTAGTCCCTCCCAATTTGTAATGTTTACAATTAACTCTTATTTCTTTTCTATTTGGTTATTTCTCACATAATGATTTAGTACATACTCTTGTAGTTATTAGTCTTGTCACAATTATTCTCATACTAAGGTTATACATACTATAACTTACTTATTGCATATTATATAAAACATGAAAGCACTTAACCATGTTTTGGGGCGTTACAAGTCCATCCCCTTAAAGGAGGTTTCGTCCCCGAAACCTGTTTTACGTACCGTATAACGTTGGGTAGAACTTCCTCATTTCATCTTCCGTTTCCCAAGTGAGATCCGACCCCTTTCTGTGTTGCCATTGGACTAATACTTGCTTGATATCCTTGTTGCGAAGAGTCTTTAGCTTGTAATCTTTTATAGCTACCGGTATTTCTATGTAATTCATTTTATCGTCTATTTCAATGTCTTTAAGCGATACATGAGCCGTTTCATCCGCAAGACACTTTCGTAATTGTGATACATGTAAAGTGTTGTGAATTCCTTCTAATGTTGAGGGTAGTTCTAACCGGTAGGCTACCTTTCCAACTCGAGCTAAAATCTTAAACGGTCTGATATATCAGGGGCCCAACTTTCCTCGCTTACGGAATCGAATTATGCCTTTCCACAGGGACACTTTCAACAATACTCGGTCCCCCACTTGGAACTCAATAGGGCGCCTTCTTTTGTCCGCATAGGACTTTTGTCGATCTTGCGCTGCTTTTAATCGGGCCCGTACCATGTCGATCTTTTCATTAGTTATTGCTACTACATCTTTAGGTGCGAGTTCCCTTTGTCCCACTTCTCCCCAACAAACAGGGGTTCTACACTTTCTCCCATACTCTAGCTATAGGAATCTGACGGTGTTCGCCGGTGCGAAGTACCGGCCTCTTGATCATTCGGGGCGACAAGTGGCCCCTTGCCTCTTCCTCTCCCTCTTACTCTTGGTGGCATCTTTTAACCTGTCAACATAAACAAAGATAACAACAAGGGATATATATAAAAGACAAAAATAAAAACAAATCGGGATTTGTCCTAAGTTCTTTGTCTAGACTCGAAAATTTAGGAATGTGCAACTATGTAACTGAGATTAAACACAAAAGGCTAGTGTTTAATTCACTCAGTGTTGGCTCTGATACCAACCTGTCACACCCCGATATTTCCACGTCTTACCGGTGGGCCCGGTGGGGAGTATCGTAACGTAGTTGATATCATCATAGTCAAACAACACAATTTTAAATGCACAGCGGAAGCAAAAGATAGATTTATTTCAACTGAATAAAATTGTAATATTAAGTATCACAACGTAGTTGAAAACATATCCACAGGCGGATCAAATAAACAGAAAACATAGTTCAACAGACTCAAAATGCATCCAAGCTTGCGAGACTCTTAATGATGCCTAGGAGAGGCCAGCCTATTACGCGTAGTACCTGCAGTTAACCTTTTTGGGAAAATACGTCCGTTTACACTGGTAAATACAATTAACTGACTCATTTTGAAAAGGTTTAGAAAATTGATTTGAATGCACAAGGCACAAAATATTTTATAACTTGGGATAATTATTTATATATAAACTTCTAAAAGAATTACATGTTCCTTATGCGTTCAGTAGCCCGGGTTGACACCGGGTTAGAGCTTAATAGACACACCACATGATATAGTCCCGCGGCGGGTTATTCCCGAAACCGGCGGTTATACCTTATTATTTATATATGCACTAACGGGTGTACACCTACACCCGTGTGCTTAGGTCGTGGCCATTTCGTAAAATGATGCCAAAGATATCCGGGACATGGTCATTAACCCCCCAAAGGCTTTAAGCAAACAAAACAATTTAAACGGGATATTTCAACAATTTAACCTTCATACGATTAAATATTCAACACCCGACCAAGCGGTATTTTATATACCGTACCCCAAGCCCGTATAGGGAAAATAAGTAAAAGTATTTACTTGAGCAAAGTATAATCACAAAAAGCAAGTGCAAATAGCTTTTACCGGGCTCCTATTCTGGAACAAAGGTTTTTAATAACCTATTAGATTTCTAACGGGTCTTTAATTAAGCCTAAACTTAGACCGGTTAGTTTTAAAGGAAGATACGGTTCGAACGCACGATTAAGCGAAGACCGGAATAGAATGTGATTTAGACCCGAAAAGTTTGGAGACTTGTGTAATATGGGTAAACTAAACACATTCTGGATTTTGAGACAAAAATGATAAGGTTTGACCCGTTTCGGTCAATTTATGCAAACTAGTTACATAAACCGAACCGAACGCGCAAGATGCGTAACGGGTAACCATATGATTCATAAACAGGTTTCCTAAGTTAATATGCCTTAAATATGTTGTGACATCAGTAGGATATATTCTATTATGCCCAAAACGAATTTAAACTCAAACTATGCCCCGTAGGGGCATTTTGGTCATTTTAAAGGTTATAAAAGAGCTTAAATAATAATCTGAGTTACAGGTCTGATATAATCAGTAAAAATACTTAATTTACTAAGTTATAACAGTAGGGTATTACATATATGTAAAATTTATCATTTAAATCCAAACTATGCACCTTAGGGGCATTTTGGTAATTTCACATAGGCTTAAAAGGTCAAAACTGGAAATCTGAGTTTAAAACTTTTGCTTACTGTTAATATAAAAAAATTTACTGAAAATATCAGTAGGCATCATACCTTATAAGTTTAAAATAGTTTTAATACATACTATGCGTTAAAAACGCCTAAAAAGGCGATTTTGAGCTATTTCCGGGTTTTTAAAGGAAAGCTGATATTTTTTTATTATTCCAGCCGGCTCAAAATATTTTATTTATCATATTAGATCAGTAGAAAAAGGTTTGGTATCAAAATAATTTGTAAAACTCATTTTATAGCCCAAAAGGGCAAAACCGGCAATTACCGAATCATGCTTAGAACTCTATGTTATGCTCAGCCTAAAATTTAATAAAAATCTTCAAAAATTCCAAAATATTATATTACATCAGTGGGTAAAAATTTTGGTATCAAAATCGGGTTTAGATAGGCTATATGCTAATTACGCCGTTTATTTATAAAAAGCTTTCTGATTACGCTAATGAGCATAACTCCTAATCTAGACTTAAAACTAATGTCAAATTTTAGGGACAAGTCTATAAATCAGTAATGAAGGTTTCTACTCTTTTACTTTTTCAAAAATCACGTTTTAAGGTCGTATAGGCATAATAGTCAACATTTAAGCATTTAATGGAAACATGCATATGAATCGGATAACTAATGAACCATGTTGCATAATCACAGAGGGTTATACTAACATGTAACCTGGTCCAAATAAGGCTCTAAGGCATTTCTAAAACATGCTACATTGGGTCAGAATCGAAAGTCAAAGCAAAAGTTAAATTATGCGACTTTCGGTTCCGAATCGAGCCTAAACTGAAAATTGTCGGGTTGAACATGTTTAGACATGTTCTTACATTAATTACCAAGTTATATTAATGATAAAACAGGTTGCATGGCTCCTACATTGCTAATTATGCATTAATTTGAAAACAAACTTTCTGTTGACTTTTTAAGATAAACTTTGACCCGACAATTGACCTACTTAGAGTGGGAATCAGAGGGTGCCCTTTTAAGGGTTTATTGCCCACATAATTACCAACTCATAGGTACTTTCAATTTGAAATTTGACTGGACAAATTTTAAATAAACACGAAGTCAAACTCTAATGACGACGGTTTAACTTTAAGCTAATTAACTAAGCTAAACTGAATCAAAGAGGGTTAAGGACACTTACAAGGGTCCTATGCATGACTAAAGATCACTAGGAAGTGTGCTTGAGCTCCAGGAACCTTCAGAAGTGAAGTTGTGAAGCTTTGCAAATGAAGGAACAAAGTTGCAACTAAAGGGCTCCTTATATATGAGTTTTGATGTCATTAGATCATGCCAAATAGGTCTATAAATGTTACAAGATGGTCCCATCTGTCCCTATTGCATGAAATACCAGTGGGGGAAGAAAACAAGGTTTTAAGGCGGTGCAACGGGCTGGACAGACACCTGCAGGTGTTTTCTGTCGCTGGCATGCCCACGCGGGCCGCGTAGACCCATGGGTCACTCTTACGCGGGCCGCCTGGCCCTCCAGAACCAGCCAAACAAGTTTTAAGTTTTGCACTTTTGGTCCTTGGTCCTTTCTAACGTGGTTTCAACTTCTAAATTTGCATTTTAAGCCTTCTAACTTGATTTTTAAGGACCTTAAGACTTATACAAACTTTGTTAAGTCCTTGGTTAACTTTGTGATCACCCGAAAGGTCATAAATTTCAACGTTGACGCTTTTAACCCCTCGTATACGAATATCATCATAACTTTCTCATACTTTATCGTTATCGAAACCTCGTGAAATTTTAATCACTTATTCTAGTGAGTATAATTAATCGTTACAAAGCTTTGGGTTCGCTAAAAGGTCACTCAGAGGTATACTTTCAACATGTTGACACATTTAACCCCTGTAGTTTGCAATTTCTCACTTTCTTCCACAATTAGCTTCGTATGATCCATGATTCATTCGTTTAAGGGTATAAACATCGTGTAGGGTTATTGAAAGACATATTTATCCATTGTTGACACTTTGAACCCTTATATTCACATACTTTTTTTGTTTGTCAACTTTAGTCCCTCTAAAGTAATCTTTTACACGTTTAAAGCTTATGACACGTGTCGATACATTATTGGACATAATTTTCGAGGTGTTACATCCTCACCCCCTTAAAATAAATCTCGACCTCGAGATTTACTGAAACAAATGAGGGTACTTTTCTTTCATTGTGGATTCTACTTCCCACGTGTACTCGGGACCTTTGCGGGCATCCCATTTAACTTTTACAATCGGCACTTGCTTCTTTCGAAGCTTCTTGACCTGTCGATCCTCGATTGACAAGGGTTTTTCAACAAACTTTAAGCTCTCATCTATGTGCACATCCTTATGTGATATGACTAGCGATTCATCAGCTAGACATTTCTTTAGATTGCAGATGTGAAATACATTGTGAATACCACTGAGCTCTTCAGGTAAGTTCAACTTGTAAGCCACTGATCCGACACATTCGATGATTTCAAATGGACCTATATACCTTGGGCTTAACTTACTTTTCTTACCAAATCGCATCACTCCCTTCCATGGTGATACCTTAAGCAGAACTTTATCACCAACCTCAAACTTTAGAGGTTTTCGCCTTTTATCAGCATAACTTTTCTGCCTATCTCTGGCAGCTTTCAGGCGGTCGCGAATCTGGACAATCTTGTCCGTTGTTTCAAGGACTATATCAGGTCCTGATAACTGAGCTTCTCCTACTTCTGCCCAACAAATAGGCGTCCTGCATTTCCTACCATATAATGCCTCAAAAGGCGCAGCCTGAATGCTTGTATGGTAGCTATTGTTATAGGAGAATTCGATCAATGGCAGGTGGTTATCCCAACTACCACCTAAGTTAATCACACATGCTCGAAGCATGTCTTCCAAAGTTTGAATGGTACGCTCACTCTGCCCGTCTGTCTGAGGATGGTAAGCCGTACTAAAATTTAAGCGCGTGCCCAAAGATTGTTGGAAACTTTTCCAAAAATGTGATGTGTATCTAGTATCTCTGTCAGAGATAATAGACACTGGTATGCCATGCAGAGATACCATCTTATCTACGTACAATTGGGCTAACATGTCAGAGCTATAAGTCTCCTTAATGGGTAGGAAATGTGCTGACTTAGTCAGTCTATCTACTATCACCCATATAGTATCGTTTCCTTTCTTTGTCTTTGGTAACTTGGTGATAAAATCCATTGTCACCATCTCCCACTTCCAGGTGGGAAGTTCAGGCTGTTGTAGCAAACCTGACAGTTTCTGATGTTCAGCTTTGACTTGAGCGCACGTCAAACATTTAGCTACATAGGTAGCTATAGACTTTTTCAAGCCTATCCACCAATAATTTGCTCTCAGATCCTGGTACATCTTATCAGCTCCAGGATGAACGGAGTATTTAGAACTATGGGCTTCCTGGAGGATGACATCCCGAAGTTCTCCATACACTGGAACCCATATTCGTCCATTTAACCTTAGGATTCCGTCTTTTCCATAGGATAACTGCTCTTCAGTTACTCCTAGCTTTTCATCAGGATAGTTAGCTTCTAATACAGCTTCTTTCTGCGCAGCTAACAACCTTTCATTCAAACTATTCTTTATCTCAATGCTCTTGGCATTGATTCTTATAGGCTTCACCCGTTCCTTTCTACTTAAGGCATCGGCAACCACATTTGCCTTGCCTGGATGGTATCTTATTTCACAGTCATAATCATTTAAAGTTTCCATCCATCGCCGCTGCCTCATATTTAAGTCCTTCTGATTGAACAGATGTTGAAGGCTCTTGTGATCAGAATAGATCACACACTTAGTTCCATACAAATAATGCCTCCATAATTTTAGTGCAAATACAACGGCACCCAACTCCAAGTCATGGGTGGTGTAGTTCTTTTCATGCACTTTTAATTGTCGTGAAGCATAGGCAATAACCTTGCCTTTCTGCATAATCACACATCCCATACCGGTGTGTGATGCATCACAATATACCACAAATTCATCAATTCCATCTGGCAACGTCAGCACTGGAGCGTTGCTCAACTTCTGCTTAAGGATGTCAAAGGATTCCTGCTGCTTAGGACCCCAGACGAACTTAATATTCTTACGGGTTAGTGAGGTTAGGGGTGCAGCAATCCTTGAGAAGTTTTCAATAAATCACCTATAATATCCTGCTAAACCTAGAAAGCTACGAATCTCTGTAGGCGTCTTTGGCTCTTGCCAATTCATGACAACTTCGACTTTAGCGGGATCTACTTGGATACCACGCTCACTAACAACATGTCCAAGGAATTGGACTTCACAAAGCCAGAATTCACACTTCGTAAACTTGGCATAGAGCTTTTCCTGTTGAAGCAGTTTCAGAATACAACGGAGATGCTTCTCATGTTCAGCTTGGCTCTTTGAGTAAATGAGAATGTCATCGATGAAGACGATGAAAAATTTATCCAAGTAAGGCTTGCAGACGCGATTCATGAGATCCATGAATGCGGCAGGTGCATTAGTGAGCCCAAAAGGCATCACTAGGAACTCGTAATGACCATAGCGAGTCCTAAACGCAGTCTTGTGTACATGTTCATCTTTAACCTTCAGTTGATGATAGCCTGACCTCAAATCGATTTTAGAAAAGTAGCTTGCCCCTTGCAATTGATCGAACAGATCGTCGATCCTGGGCAAAGGATACCTATTCTTGATAGTGACCTTATTAAGCTCACGGTAATCGATGCATAGACGCATCGATCCATCCTTCTTCTTGACAAACAGGATTGGCGCTCCCCAAGGAGACGAACTAGGTCTAATAAAACCTTTGGATAGCAATTCATCTAGTTATGTCCTCAATTCCTTCATCTCTGTTGGTGCCAACCTATAAGGCGCTCTCGCAATAGGTGCTGCTCCCGGGATGATGTCAATTCTGAATTCTACTTGCATGTCTGGTGGTAAACCAGGTAGTTCTTCCGGGAAAACCTCTAGGTACTCAGAAATGACGGGAATATCTTCAATCTTAGGCTTCGGCTCATCAATAGTCACTTGAGCCATGTAAATGACACAACCGTTCTTCAAACACCTAGATGCCTTGAGCATAGACACTTGCTCAGGCAGTCCATACTGGGTATCTCCCTGAATGGTAAGTGGCTCACCAGACGGAGTCTTGACCACTACTTGCTTCTTGTTGCAAACAATCTAGGCCAGGTTATGAGATAACCAGTCCATGCCTATTACTATGTCAAAACCGGCTAACTTCAAAGGAAGTAAGGACAAAGGAAAAGAGTGGTTCCTAATGGATATGAAACATCCATCTAACATGGTTGACGCGGTTTCTATGGTGTCATCGGCTAATTCAACCTCATATTTCATGCTTAGGGTTCTAACAGGTAGGTTTAACAACTTACAAAACTTATCATCAACAAATGACTTATCTGCTCCTGAATCAAATAACACCCTTGCATAAACGTCATTAATAAGGAAGGTACCTGTTATGACATTATCGTCCTGGACAGCTTCCTTTGCGTTCATCTGGAAGACCCTAGCATTGGTCTTTTTCCCTTCCTCAGCTTTCTTAGCAAACTTTGGGCAGTTGGACTTGATATACCCTTTTTCATTACAGTTATAACAAGTAGCATCCTTGATTTTCTTACAGTCTAGGGTCTTGTGCTCTGAGGATTTACAAATCCCACAAACTTTTGGCTGTGACTGGGATTTCGATTCATATCTGCACCTCCCAAAGTGGTGCTTCTTGCAGACCTTACACTTGGGCTTATCGCCCAACTGATGACCATCCTTCTTAGTTCCAGAACTCTTCTTGTGGTCATTGTTTCCCTTACGCTTCTTGTCTGAACGTCGTGAGTTGTCATCCTCACGCTTTCTTTTCTCAGCGTCGGTGTTTCTCAGCGACCTCTGCCTGACCGCGTCCAAAGTAAGGGACAATGATATATCAGCTGCAGACCGAAAAGTAGCTGGTCTGGAGGCCTTCACACTGGCCTTGATTTCTGGGGCCAAACCCCTGATGAAACGAGCTATCCTCTTGGGTTCCGGAGTTACCAGATACGGAACTAGTCTTGACATGGTGTTGAAGCTTGTAAGGTAGGCTTGACAATCCAGATTCTTCATAACTAAAGACAAGAAATCAGACTCAATCTTTTCGACCTCGTGCTGAGGGCAGTTGTCACACCCCTTTCTGCGGCGGAAGCACGAGGTGTGATCATGAAAGGTTCTCATTGCATACGAAGAGTAAACATGCTACATGCTCGTAAAATAACATCAAATACCATAATTTGAAAACATAAGTTTAGCGTTTACATCACTAAGTCGCATAAAACATTGTCTTAAAAAGTTTACAACTTTATTTAAAGATAAACATAAGCGACATCCACGAGCATAAGCAAGACCGCGCGCACACCCATCCTAGTTACCTGAAATACATGTGAGTTTTGGAAAAACGTCAACATAATGTTGGTGTGAATTCATGCAGTTTTTGTATTTCACGTTTGTATACTTTATATGAAAACATAGTTTGAGTCATGTATAAATCAAGTTTTCATATATAAATCAAGTATTCATGTGTACACCACGTACTCATGTATAATTCAAGTTTTTCTTGAGTACCCCACGTACTCAAGTTTAATTCCCATCTCCTTGAGTACCCCACGTACTCAAATTTAATTCAAGTTTTAGTATTGTATGAATTTTATGTAAATAAAGTATTCCTGTAAGTATCAGGATTGTTAATGGGTTGCAAAGCCATTAACATGTGACACGACATAGGAAGTCACCAAACCTTAGGCATTTAATTGGTATATTCTGAGACACAAAAGCACTACTCGATACTCGCCCTCACCGAGAGTGTGGCTGCCCGGCACCCGTTAGATCTAACCTTTTGTTCTGCGGTCTAGGTATATTTTTGATTAATGGTGCTTATGTACCCTATTCGTGACACGATTTCTCGTATCATTTCTCATAACGCATCATACTTGGTACTCGTCCTCACCAAGTGCGCTTCTCGTATTCTTATATCTCATCACACTTGGTACTCGTCCTCACCAAGTGTGCTTCTTGTATTCTTATATCTCGTCACACTTGGTACTCGTCCTCACCAAGTGTGCTTCTTATTATCATACAATTAATAAACATAGTAATATTTGTACATGTATTTCACCCCCGAAGTTATAAAAACTGAAAACAGTTAAAGAAAAGGGGGAGCATGAACTCACAACTTTGCGTTCCTTGCATCGTAAACTTCACCGGTTTTGCTTATAGTGCGTCGTGACCTAAACGTGTTCTATTATCGTTAGTCACTAGACTTGTATCGTGTAAGCACAAGTCACTATCTTTTGTATATGTATTGTTGTGTTAAAAATATTTTATATTTTTAACTATGTATTTTACTTATATTAGTTTCTCAAAATTTAATATAAGTATTTTGTATTTTGCGCTTTGCACCCGAATTATGATTTTTTTTCTAAATAGGTTGCATGTGTATTTTTTTTGTATTTTTACTCGTTACGAGTATCTCCAAGTCATATTATTTTTACTCTAAAAATAATATATACCTAGTTCACAAAATAATCACATAATCACACAAGCGATAAATATATATTCTAAATATATATTTAGTAAGTTTGTTTACAAAAATCCACCTCCGAATACTTGGTCATTTGATAACAAAAATCATGGCGAAGTTTGTTTGGAAAACCAGTCAAAATTATATTCATAACACTTGTCACCAAAAATATTCTAAGTGTTATTTTCTGGAAAAATTTCGCCAGAGTTTCCTCTGTAACTGGAGGTGGCCACGCTTACTAGCGTATCATTTTCTTTTAAAAATTCAACCAATCAATTTTCCATCATCAACAAACAATATTCAAATATCAAACTAGTCAAAATAAACATAAATCGCAAACACATGAACTTGCAAGTTGTGTAAAATCATGTAGTAACTTTTCAACACATTTAGTGGATCTTTCCATCTCTAAAAATAAAGTCGGTTTCTTGGAAATCTTATTTTTAAAGAATATGAATCTTTACAACTTCTAGTCGGTATTTACGAAAATTATTTCTTTGTTAAAACTTTTGTTACACAAGTGTCCACACACTTGTTTGTTCACAAAAACACCTCTAGTTTATGAAAGATCCGACTTAAAATAAGACTTGTATATATTTTACTTGGTCCTTCGAAAATACCACTTGTAGATCTTTAGATCTACTAGTTTAGAACTCCATTTTATAAGAAAAACTATTTTTACACAAGTTCATGTTTATGTTGTGGAAAGATTCGTCATCTTGCAACCTTTACCCTAAACATATTGCTAGTTCATGTTCCATGAACATGATCTAGCGTGGTTAGATGACGATCCGTCCCACTACTAGCAATCAACATCATAAAATAATCATAACAAAACAAGTTCCATAAGTTTTACACTATTAGTTAGTCTTTAACCACCGAGTTCATCTTCTTTACAAGACTTTAAACTTTGATCTCTAGTGTTCATAATTTTTATCCGTTAAATCTCTTATTAACCATGTTAAACATGAACAAGAGAATGTTTAGAGACACTTACTACTAGCTCGAGGCTAGGGAAGAAACTAGACGAAAAATGGGTGGTTAATAGCGTCGTAGAGAGGTCCTTGCGATTCCGTATGCACCGGGTCTCCTCGAATGAACTCTAGCTTCTATGTATGTGTGTAAAATGGCTAAGCAAGAATTTGATGTTGGTGTGGGAGTTCGGCCGAGAGTAGCCAAGGGAAAAAAAAGATCAATTTTTTTTGTTAAGTGTGGAAGTAAGTGGATTGTGCTCATGCATGTAATTATGTAATCCATCCATTCTAATTATCCATGGGATAATATGTATATTAGATATGAAACATAAGCAAATAAAATAATCAAAGTGTAAGGGTGTGTCCCCTATGGGACCGATCGGATCAATGGGGGTGGGGTAATTGGTTCAATTTCAACTAATAAGTTAAGTAACTAGTTAGTTAATTAGGTATCTTTAAATTAGTTACTAGAGTGTAGTGTTTTGTAACGGGTGTTAGGGTGTCCGGGTACCCTAACTAGCTCAGAAAAAGAAAACAATGTCATGGACAATATTTTTGGGTTCCGGGTAAAGTCCGGTCGTTCGGTTGGGTATTAATCCGTTAAAGTGCTAAATAAGCATTTAAAGTGTCGTTAATATTTGTTT
>JARYGA010034399.1:0-66517 GCA_030545235.1 Helianthus tuberosus | reverse complement strand
GCTTGAATGTACACCCATTTGTTTGCTAGGAATTACATTAGGAGCTTAGTATAACATAGTGCCATACTTAAATGATTTTTGAACACTAGTCGACTACCACAAGCTCCAAAAGGTTGGATACCTTGAGATACTTTGAATATCCCAAATCACATTTTGAATTCTCTTCCAAATGATGCTCCGCATTTTTGGGATCTAGCAATCTGCTTGTCCATTAGTTGTTTCAATTCCACTCTACGGTCTCCTTCGAACAAATTTCGGGACGAAATTTCCTGAAGTAGGGGAGACTGTGACACTTGTGCTCCGTAAACACACATGATGTAGGACACTGTCTTTTATCAAGAAACAATGTGTTTTGGTCTCAAAAATTTATTTATTTTGGTTTTACAATTTCACATTTTGATTCTAGTTCATTTACAAGCTTTAAATCGCTTTCTGGAAAGTTAAACACGAACTAATGCGTAAACGTAGTCAGTTTAATGCAGCAAACAATCCAGAACAGTGACAAAGGCTTAACATACCTTAAATAACTTTTATATAACTTAGAAAAAGGTTTTGAAAGCTTTGGTGTGTCAAAAACAAGTTTATTCACACTCAGGGACTATTTGCGTCAAATTGCGAAAGTTTGCTGATTCACATAGTATCGAACATTCCGGAATTTGAACATAAGTTAAACATGCCCTAAATATCTTTTACATAGCTTAGAAATAGGCTTTTAGGTGTTTGGTGCGCAAAAATAAACTTATTTGATCAATAGGGACTAAAAGCATCAAAAAGTGCATAAGTTTGCATTTTCGCGCATAACTTACGTTCTGAATATATTCGGACATCCAAAAATTTATGTAATCATTAAAATATTTTATTTTAGTGATTGGCATGATAAAATTTCATTCGTCGCTTAATTTGGATCGTTTTTGCGTTCGTTACGACTTCCGTCGTAATTACCCGAATAACGCAACCGTACGGCCAAACGAACCTACATCCGTGATGTCTTTGAGCATATTTTAAGTTCCCTATACTTTAACATCATTTTAGAGCCTTGAAATGAGGTTAACGGGGTTTAAAAGTGCCTAAAAATCAAGTTTTACAAGTGCAGGGACCATTTTTGAAATTTCTGGCAGATACATTGAACTTGGTCCATTTTTTGAGGATTTGATGGTTTTAAGTATTCCCATGGTTTTGAAAACCATGTGCCCACATGTAAGGTCTAGATCAAGGCACGTTTTGCGAGGAACGATCCTAACGGTTCTCCAAAATCTATAAATACCCATGCTTTCATTCACTTCAACTCACACTTGATTCATTTTGCTCTAAGTTGAGGTTTAAACACTTCATACCTGAGCAAACTTGGAACAAACTTCCTAGCTTGGACCCTTTGTAAGCTTCTTTCATTCTTTTATGCGTTTTTAAGCGGGAAAGTCAAACAGTGTTTGACTTTCTGCTTTGACCACTCTTTGGTCAACACGAAGTTCATTTGAACTTCGCAACGTGAATCACGATGGTTATAGTCCCATGTGACTATACCTACTGATTACCACGTTGATTAGGTGTAGTGACGAGTCATAGTTTCGGTCAAAATACGCGTCTATGCGTATTTTGCAACCAAACTATTCTTGGGTATCAAAACTGTTTGTTTTGATACCAAACTTGTTTTCTAACTTCGTTAAACATGTTTTAACATGTTTAACTCGTCACTTTTAGGATAGTGCTTGTGTAGAGTCGTAATTCAAGCGGTCTTGACAACCGCTTAGACTTTCGAACCCGACCCGTTTGGTCGATCATTAGGCTCCGACCAAACATATAGTGTGGCCATAGTTGTATAGGGAATAACCTTCCGAGGCTATACCTTATGATCACTTCGTTTAGCTAGTTGTATGATAGGTAGTCTATATGCCTTAGGAAAATGACCAAAATACCTTTTTTGCGCATAATTTCATTTTAAGCATATATAACACATATTTTGACATCTAAACTGATTATATAACATAATTAGATATGTTGAGGCATATAATACTTGTAATAGGACTAGTTAGGCGTCTCGAACGCGCTTTTGCACGAACGACGCGTTAAAGTGGCGTAAGCTACCTTAATGAGTCGTAATGGGTCGTAAGCACTTAGGATAGGTTCCGATTTAGAATGTAGGCTTTGTTAAACCATATCACATGAGTTCCAACACTCATTTGGTTTACAAGACCTCATTCTACCCGATCTTCCGATTTAGGTGTCGATTCCCTAACATAGTATCTATTACCCTTGGAACCGCTTCAACACTTGAACTCTTGGTCTTTTGAGCTCTGTTATACCCTTCGAACCAGGACTATACGCAACCCCAGGCGAGTACATAGTTCCCCTCTTTTACTGTTTTCAAATGTTTTGGGATGATTCATATGTGTAATCGATCTGTTTCAAAATGTATGGCATATGTGTGTTCACTAAGTGCTTTTATGTGTATTATTCCGATTATGCAAATGTAATGCTTTATCCTTAAGTGATCTACCTATCTTCATAGTTAGATTCATGTAGGATATTTGAAGTACAGTCTTAGATCTTCCTATCTTCATAGTTAGATTTTTATGAAGTACTTTACAACTCGATGGTTGGTTTTTGTGTAGTTTGTTAGTGATTTAGATAACGAAACTAGATAATACAATAAGCACATGGTAGATACGCCGCTGGTACTTTCTATATATAAGTGAGCTTATTGTATTACCTTTCGTGGCGTTATCCCGAATCACCATCAGGATTTAGGATTGTTTTGACTCAAAGTAACAGAACCCAGAATCCTTATAGCATCTATCTATCTTTATAGGTTGATTTTTGTAGGATGTTTAGAGTACTAATATTTAAGTCCATGTTTGGATTCATTATGTATTTTAATGCATGTTAGATTAGACGATGTAGCGAGAACCCGAATCCTTATAGCATCTATCTATCTTCATAGGTTGATCCTTATAGGATGTTTAAAGTATTGATATTGAAGTCCTTGATTGGATTCATTGTGTGCTTTAATGCGTGTTTACAAGTTGGTACAAGTTGACGATTTATGTGTTATGTGGTAGTTGTGATTTAGATAACGAAACGGGTATAATAAAATAAGAACATGGTGGATACGCCGCTGGTACTTCCTATATATAAGTGTTCTTATTTTATTATTCTTGTAGCGTTAACTGGATCACTTTAGGTTTTGTGTGCTATTGTTTCAGTATTCGATTATCGAAATCCTTGTAGAATCTCCCATATCTTTATATGTTAGATTCTTAGAAGGATATTTAAAGTATTATCATAGATCATTGATTTAATTTATATAATACTTATATAAGTTTTGATTTATTTCAAAACAGTTATTATTAATCCTTGATTGGATTCCTAATAACACATTATCAAGTTTTTACGATGGTTTAATCGAGATTTCAATATAAGGCATAAAATGACTTAGTAAATATCATATTGCCATATACAAACCTATTTTGTCACGAGTTTTCACAATTAAGATTAATACCAAATGTTTTGCCATTTACTTGGCTAATAAAACCTATGTATTCGTCGGCATTTTTATGCTGACTGTTTTCGCATATGTTTCAGGTTTTCGACTGTTCAAGCATGCAACGCATAGGACTACATACGGGCCTTAGACTTCTAAAACAAAAGAACAAATACATGTATTCTTAGTTTGTAAAACGATGTTAATAATATTGAAACAATTTAGTACCAGTAGTTGTGAGCAATTTGTAACGTGACTCTTCGATATTTCCGCCGCGTGTTGTTATATTACGCGATTGGGGTGTTACAGTATTTTAACTGATAATATTCGCACTATATGTCTTAGAGAGAAAAGAATTTTAAGCGAGGAAGACTGAGGCCTTCGACCTTAATTTATAGGCTGATCTTGGGGTGGCTCGCTCCCCGTGACCCATTTATGTCTCAGTCTCGCGACCCGCGAGGGACTAGGCTAGGGTTTAGCCTTGGTGAATCAATACAGTAGACTTAACACGCATAGGGACACGTGGTTGCATGGGGTTCCAGCACTCCCGGGGCTGTCGCGCCCCGTGAGCCACCTAGTGGGCTCGGTCGCGACCCGCGAGCACCTATATTATTTGTTTTTATTTGATTTTTGTAAAAACTAAGGTTGTTCGGGTCCGTTTCTCATATACGGGGTGTAAATTAGGGCGTTTTAGGGATGTTTTTAAGGGTTGTTATATCCTCCCCACCTTGTTTTAAATCTCGTCATCGAGATCTACTGGAACAGGTGTGGATATTTCCATTGCATTTCTGACTCGAGCCCCCAAGTGTATTCTGGTTCTCTTTTTGAATCTCATTTTACTTTCACCAGAACTAATCTCTTGTGTTTGAGATTCTTGATCTTTCTATCTTCGATCTGTAGTGGTTTCTCTACAAACTTAAGCTTCTCATTTATCTCTATGTCTTGAAGAGGTATCACCAATGATTCGTCTGCTAGGCACCTTTTGAGATTACATACATGAAATACATCATGTATTCCTGCCATTTCCTCTGGCAGTTGTAGCTGATAAGCTACTGGTATCCTTTTGAAATACATCATGTATTCCTGCCATTTCCTTGGGCTTAGTTTTCCTTATTTAACGAATCTAACTACTCCTTTCCATGGAGAAACTTTTAATAATACTTTATCTCCAACTTGAAATTCCAATGGTTTTCGTCTGTTATCTGCATAACTCTTTTGACGATCTCTTGCTGCTTTTAGTCTTTCTTTGACTTGAATAATCTTGTCTGTTGTTTCTTACACTATTTTCGGTCCAGATAGTTGCTTTTCTCCAATCTCTGCCCAACAGACTGGAGTTCGACACTTTCGTCCATAAAGTGCTTCAAAAGGTGCAGCGTTGATGCTGGTATGATAGTTGTTATTGTAGGAAAATTATATTAATGGTAAATGATCGTCCCAATTTCCTCCGAAATCAATTACACAGGCTCTAAGCTGATCTTCCATTTTCTGAATTGTCCTTTCTCTTTATCCGTCCGTTTAAGGATGATAAGTTGTGCTTAGATTTAACCTGGTTGTCATTGCTTTTTGGAAATTTGTACAAAAATGAGATGTAAAATGACTATCTCTATCAGACACAATGGATAAAGGAATTCCATGTAAGGAAACTATTTCATTTACATATAACTTGGCTAATTGTTCCATATTGAAAGTTTTCTTCATATGTAAGAAATGAGCGGATTTGGTTAATCTGTCTACAATCACCTAGATTGTATCATTACCTTTTCGTGTCTTGGGTAATTTGGTAACAAAATCCATTGTTATCAATTCCCATTTCTAAATTAGCATTTCTAATTGCTGCAATAACCCTGAAGGTTTCTGGTGTTCAGCTTTAACATGTGAGCAGGTTAGACATTTAGCTACATAGTTTGCTATGTCCTTTTTCATTCCTATCCACCAGAAATTCTTTCTTAAGTCTTGATACATCTTATCACTACCGGGATGTATCGTATACTTAGACTTATGGGCTTCTTCTAGAATTTGGTTTCTTAGGTTTCCTCGAATAGGTATCCAAATCCTTTTCTTATGGAATCTCCAAATTCCATTTGCTCCTTGATTTAATTCCTTAATCATACCTTTTAAACCTTCAACATCGTCCTTGATTGTTGTTTCTTGTACCTCTCTAATTTGCTCATTTAAATCTATCTGCAGATTTAGTCTGAGAGAGCGTACTCATTTTATCTTTTCATGGTACTTTCTACTTAAAGCATCAGCTACTACATTAGCTTTTTCTGCATGATACTGGATATCACAATCATAATCACTAAGAATTTCCATCCAACATCTCTGTCTCATATTTAATTCCTTTTGCCTAAAAACATATCTTAAACTCTTATGATCTTTGAATACAACAAACTTACTACCATAAAGATAGTGTCTCCAAATCTTAAGGGCAAAAATTATGGCTCCTAACTCTAGATCATGGGTTGTATAATTCTCTTCATGTTTCTTAAGCTGTCTAGAAACATAAGCTATAACCTTTTGACGTTGCATCAACACACATCCGTATCCTCACTTAAACGCGTCACAATAGACTATAAAGTCTTCAGTTCCTTCTGGTAACGTGAGTATGGGTGCGTTGGTTAACCTTTGCTTTAAAATTCTAAATGCTTCCTCCTATTTTGGTACCCATTCAAACTTAACTGATTTACTGGTCAGTTTGGTTAATGGAATGGCTATTCTAGAGAAATCTTGAATAAAACGTCTATTATAATATCCTGTCAATCCAAGAAAACTTCTTACTTCCGTTGGTGACTCAGGGACTTTCC
Source organism: Helianthus tuberosus (assembly GCA_030545235.1). Taxonomy (NCBI): domain Eukaryota; kingdom Viridiplantae; phylum Streptophyta; class Magnoliopsida; order Asterales; family Asteraceae; genus Helianthus; species Helianthus tuberosus. Next base: position 60,235 of record JARYGA010034399.1, on the reverse strand, counting down.
ATTTGGTAATCGCCTCGATCTTTGTGGGATCCACATGAATTCCTTCATGATTAACCAGATGTCCAAGGAATTGCACTTCTTGTAACCAAAATTCGCATTTTGAGAATTTAGCATAAAGTTTTTCTTTTCTAAATAACGTCCGAAGTATATGCAGATGCTCTGCATGTTCCTCTTTACTCTTGGAGTAAATTAGAATATCATCTATAAAGACAATTATGAATTTATCCAGGTATGGCTTACATATCCTGTTCATCATGTCCATAAATGCGGCTGGGGCATTGGTTAAACCAAATGGCATGACTGTAAATTCATAATGACCGTACCGTGTTCTGAAAGTAGTTTTAGGAATGTCCTCTTCCTGTACTTTCAATTGATGATATCCTGAGCATAAATCTATCTTAGAAAAGAATCGAGTTCCTTGGAGTTGATTGAACAGGTCATCGATTCTCGGTAGTGGGTACCGATTTTTAATCATAACCTTATTCAATTCCCGGTACTCAATGCTCATACGCATTGATCCGTCCTTCTTCTTGACAAATAACACTGGTGCTCCCCATGGCGATGAACTAGGTTGTATGAAACTTTTTCAAGTAGTCCATCTAACTGTTTCTTCAGTTCTTGCATCTCTGTTGGTGCTAGTCGGTATGGTGCTTTGGCAATCGGTGTCGTTCCGGGTATTAGGTGAATCCTAAATTCAACCTCTCAATCTGGCGGTAATCCAGGTAATTCTTCTGGAAAAACGTCTAATAATTTGGATACTACGGGAATATCTTTTAATTCTTTTCCTTTGGTGTTAATGATTATAGAAATCATATACATCATTCCTCCTTTCGTTGCATAACTTGAAGCTTTCATCATAGAGATGAATTTTGTTGACCTGGTTGGCTTGTCTCCTTTAATTGTGATCTTTTCACCATTTGGTGTTCTTACTTGCACCGACTTTTGATCACACAAAATACTGGCATGATTGGCTACCAACCAATCCATTTCTAATACAACGTCGAATCCGGCTAGATTCATCGGAAAAAGATTAGTAGTAAAATGATGGTTTAAAATTTCTATCCTTGCTCCCTGCAGGATTTCACTTATCTTAATGGATTCTCCATTTGTTGTCTCTACCAGACAGTCTTGTTGAAGTTTAGTTAATGGTTGGTTGAGAAGTTTGTAGAATGAAGTATTGATAAAACTTTGGTTTGCACCAGAGTCAAATAATACTTTGGCAAAAATATCATTAACTAAAAACATACCGGCAATCACATCCGGAATCATCTTGACTTCCTCAGCTGTCAGAACGAATGCTCTGGCATTCTTCTTGGGTCCTTCAGTTGCCTTAGCTTTGTTGGTTGTCGCTAGAGCTAGTTTCGAACAGTTCGGTTTGATATGACCAGCTTCTCCACAATTGAAGCATAACCTATTGCTAGCTTTCTTCCTGCAATCTTCTTCCTTATGTGCAGACATTTTGCAAAATTTGTAGTATATTGAGCACCTTCCTAAGTGCTTCCTTTTGCAATACTTGCAGTTGGGTGAAGAGGAAGAACCTGTACCTTTCCCACGGTAGGAATTACCGTAGCGAAATTCTTGGGTAAGCTTTTGAGCTAGGTTCTTTCTCTGGTTTTCCTCTTATGTACGTACCAATTCATCAGTCAGGCTGTTGGCTAGTTCTACTGCTTCTTCTATGGTTTGTGGCCTAGCTTCCTTGACTACATGTCTGATTTCACTGATTAATCCCAAATGTAACGGGAGATTAATACTGGTTCTAGTGAGGCCAAGGTTGGTACTATCCTAGCATATTCAAAGAATTTGGTAATGTACTCCCTGCAGTCTATTCCAGTCATTTTAAGATTTAGAAACTTATTGGCAATTTGTTCCTTTTCATGAGGAGGACATAATTTCCTTTCAACTATCTCTTTAAAGTTAGTACATTCCATATTATAAACTTTGTCACTTCCTCTAGACTGGATAATGGTATTCCACCACTCTAAGGCTGCATTCTTAAAAAGATTAGAAGCAAACATAATCTTATCTTCATTTACACATTTACTTATTTTTATGACTGCTTCTATGTTTTCTATCCAGCGCAAGGCTGAAATAGCTCCTTCATTTCCTGAGAATTCTATTGGTTCCTTATAAGAACAACCACATGATATGGTTCTTCTTCTTTTGGGAATTGGAGCTTGGATCAGTGGTCCGTGATTTTCGTTCACACTGTGACTTGGTTCAGTGATTTGACGTTTACTTCCAATTACAGAATTATTATTTTCTGCTTCTTTAATAGTCTTGATAATGTATGGCATAGCATCTATGATTCCTTGTGCTACTATATGTTCGATGGCACTTTTATTCACTTGGTTCCTGTTATTATCATTATTCTGGTTTTCCTGATTTACTTCGTTGTCCATCTGAATTGTAAACATTTATCAGATATTAATATCACAGAATAAGATTTAATACAAACAATCACGCAAATAGCTTGATCAAAATGTCGAGCATTAAGACTTTACTCTTTTTATATATGTATCTATATATATGCATCGATTACAACTTACAACTGAAAATTAAACACACTAGTAGTTATGCATCGCTAGGTATTTTAGTCTATCTATTTTAGTTGATTTTTTTTATCAAAGTACAAAATTACACACATATATATTATACTAGGTGCTAGTTTGTCCAATACTGCATCTCACGCTCGTCATACTTCCAGACGAGTTTCTCTCCTATTTGATGGATCCTGTTTCCTTCTTCAACTAACTCTTCGCCATACTGGTGAAGTTCCTGCACATTTTCTTCGCTCATGGGAGGTAGTGGTGCTGGTACTGGGTCAGGGTATCGAGGTATGGGTTGTCCGTAAGGGTATGGGTTATTTAATATACTCTGAATATACCTGTCGTCGTTCCAAAATGGGTCTAAAGTAGGGGTGAGCAAAAGGAAAAACCCAACCCGACCATTACCCAACTCGAGAACCGATCAAACATAAAATACAGAACCGATTCACTACCCTAAATATAGGGTCGGTTCCGGTCCATAGGTCCAAGTCGGGTTTCACCATGAAAAGAACCGAGAACCGACCCTATTTTATATGAAAAATTGGAACCGATCTAAATACCTAGGTACTTGGGTTCGGGTCGGGTTGGGTATATTTTCGGTTCGGTTCTCGGTTATTTTCGGTCCGGACCTAAACTTGCTCACCCCTAGTCTAAAGGGTTCAGGTCGGTATACTGTGCTATAGGGTTTGGTGCAGGAATTCTAGGGATCTCATTGGGGTCGAATGCTGGGATTGGGATTTGGTCCTCTTGATTTGGTTCTAGCTCCATTGGTTGGTTGGGAAATAAGGGTAGAAGTTCGGGTTCAGCTATTTGGTTCAAATTAGGGTCTGATGCTGTATGTGCTAACATGTGGAAATCGGCTAACTGCCTATCAAGCTCCTCCTCCCACAACTGTCTAGTAACTTCCTGGGTTTGGGCATTCATTTCTCTATGTGCTTTTGCTATCGCTCGCTGTTGTTGGAGTTTTTTCATTCTTTTCCTTCTTTCATGCACTCCTCTACTAAACCAGCCTCTCTTTTTAGGAGGGAATGGTTCCCCAGACTGTGCCTTAAAGACAAAGATTCATTTCTCAGTATCAGCAGAGTATCCTAAGGGGGTTGGCTGGGATGAGGTCCTTCATTCTTTGGGGAACTAGCTAATTGACGGTAAGCGTCGGATATACCATGCTCACTCATACTGTAAACTAACAAATTGTCAAATAAAACAAAATAATAATACACATATTTACACAGAATCACATAAATTATTTCCTAACACAATTGGTTAAAATTTAGGTATTAACAGAACACCTAAATGGCTTAAACCAGTGGAATTGACTCTGATACCACCTTCTGTCGCAACCCCCGACCCCTACCCAAGGAGCGAGAGCCGCAAGCCAATCAAGTGGTATCGGTGTTTATTAATTTGGCAGCGGATTTAAAACATTAGGAACGTAGTTAGGAAATGGTTTCAGAGTTTCAAAACACCAAACTTTTGTAATAAATAAATAGGATAAAACCCGAGTTTCATACACGATACATTTGTAGGGATAAACCCTAATTATTGAAAATAAAATCTCCTTTTTATTTAAGTAACTTTTATAGCCACTTCTTTAAGCCTTCAGTGCGATCCAGCTGGCTTCTAATAGCTTCACATTAAGTTACCTGAAATGCGTTTTAAAAAGGTTTTATCAGCAAGATATACTGGCGAGTGCATCCTAGTTTAATCAAAACAGCTTTTATAATTTTACAGTATTGAGAGCGATTACAATTTTTATATCTACCAATATACTCATTCAGTATTTGTCATGTTCACAGTTCCATGACTGTGGTCATGTTACTCATTGGCTAACTCGTCGTCCAATAGTAACGGATTACAAGTAATGTATACAAAACCCCACATACCGGCCGCAATTGTAAAATACATACACTCAATCACTGTTAAGTATAATTGAAAACCTTTGAGCTTTTGTAAAACAATTTGGTAGAAAAAGAGAATGACTCACAAACGGTGAGAAAAAGTAGAATGTACTCACATTGTTGACTTAGGTAATACTATTGCTTCCTGTTGGTGTTCCTGATTATTTTCTATTAACAATTAAACAATGCACACGTGTTAGTAAGATAACCCAAATCACATTAGCCATACAACACGAGACAGAACTCCAACGAACTGAGTCAGGCAGAGCCTTGACATGCGTTACGGAGCCATAGATCAATCGAGTAGGGTAACGAATACATGATCGGGGTTTAAAATACTTACAACGAGGTAGAGCTTCGCGTTTTAGGGGTATTTTAATTGATAATATTCGCACTATATGTCTGAGAGAGAAAAGAATTTTGAGCGAGGAAGACTGAGGCCTTCGACCTTAATTTATAGGCTGATCTTGAGGTGGCTCGCGCCCCGCGACCCATTTCTGTCTCTGTCTCGCGGCCCGCGAGGGACTAAGTTAGGGTTAGCCTTGGTGAATCAATATAGTAGACTTAACACGCACAGGGTGTAACACCCTTTCTATTAATTAACATTTTTCGTATAGTTTACGAAAATAAACATGTAATTATGGTTACAAACTCGTTAAATATACGGGTAAATTAAAACTTTTATAACTTGAGAATAATACAATTTAATATATACGGATTCGTCGTTTAAAATGACGACGAAACAACGTGCGGAAGCTTTAATCTCGTGTCTTCGGTTCTTGTACGTCGCTTAATCTTCATCCGGGTATTCGTGATGTTCACCTATGATCAAAACCAACACAAAAGTTAGTTTTGATAGTTAAATAACGAATTTAAACGAGTCCGGAGTTCAAACAAACAAAATATAATTTTTTTTGTCAGTTCTGTAGTCTGTCGCGGGCCGCGACAGACTTAATCTCATCTTTCGCGGGCCGCCACATCCTGTGGCGGGGCGCGACTGCTTATGCTATCTCCGTCGCTGGACGCGACGGATCTATTTCGACAGAAGGTTGTTTTGTTTGAAGCTGCATCTGCCCAGCTCCATTTTTCTAACATAATATGCAGAAAAATGTTCATAACTTTTGATCTAGACCTCCGTTTTATGTGATTCTTTTTCCTACGTGTCTGTAATTAAAATACAGACCCGTTTACCATCATTGTTCATATTAAAATCCATTTTATAGGCACATAGTCTATAAATCCCTTTTTCTATTACTCGACCCGTTTAGTTTACTTTTAAGCATTTAAGCATCAAACTCTCTATTTTCATTTCGCACCTCGCGTTTCCATACTAATTAACTACTTATCTTCCACCACAACTTTTTTTGTGATGGATTTAACACAAGGAACCCAAAAAATCCAAATTTTTACCCTTCGACTAGTCATTTTACGCAAATGACCCATTTTTAGGCATTTGACCCACAAATGTTTTTGCCTATAACTTTTATATGTATCTAAGGATTTCATAATCAATAAACAAGTTCCTAAACAACCTCTAAGGGTCGTTTAACCAGTTCACCCATCAAGGGCTTTTTGGTCAACTTTTAGTCCCTCATCTACTACAAAGGACTCACTAATTATTTGACCAAAAACTCACTCTTAACTATAAACCTATTTATGCGTACCTGGCCAGGGTCAACATATTGACCCGTTTAATACCTTGCTTCAATAATTTGCTAATTTATAGTAACGCAAATTTTCATAAGCCGTTTTACCCTGTGAGCATTAGACTCGACAAGCACTTGTTAGTCGTTATGTGTCAAATGGTATTAACATTACCATTTGACCCATTTGGTCTAAACGACCAAACATTTTGCACTTATATTCGAATGGTATTTATTTACCATTAGTTAACTAACTCATCTCGGATTTCTCACCATATAGTTATGTCTTTTAAATCCGTTTCTTACACGTCTAACCCAACATGGCTTATGACATATGGTGTCGTTTTAAATTTCAACTCTTATCTGTCTACACGTGACTAAATCATCGTCTTACTCTTTTATTCGTTTAGGCTTACCTTAATAGGTAGCAGTTAAAAAAACTCATTTTATATATGTCATCTCGTGACCAATTACCATTTCACCCGTTTTACCATTAAACATGGTTTATCATTATTTTATATGTTCCGACCCGTTTCTTTTCGTGTCGGAACCATATTTCGGATATAGCTTTTGTCATTTTTATAAACTATGAATAAATACATAACTTACGAAAGAGGGTGTAAGCTTTACCTACCTTGCATCTGGTTATGCTCTTTTCCGCGTACCCGATCCATTTTTCCCGCTTCTTTTCGAAGCCTCCACCTAGCTCGTTAAGCTTCAAACTATCGTCATCATTTACAAGGTGGTTAGATTAGTCATTAGTAATCATGACTATTCCACCTTACATATTTTCTATGTCGAACTACTATTCAACTTCATCATTTGTTAGTTTAAGTTATCAAAAGTTAACTACTTTTGATTACATGATTTACACAATTGAGTCTAAATCAACATGATGTTTAGAGCCCTAACAATTTCGTATCACACGTAATTAGTCAAATTAGCCAATTACGTGTTTCTTTCAAAATTTCAACATATCAATATTCATTTAGGCATTTTAACAAACACCTTGTGGGCATAATTTTTATACATCTAAAATCAAGTTCTTGATTAGTTATTTAACCATTATAAAACATCACTCACAAGCTCATATGTCTAGTATGCATAACAACACCTAGACTTGCTTCATGAAAATCTAATAACAGTAAATTAATAACCATAATTCTAGTGTTCCTTATCTTCTTACAAAACCCATTTAGCACTTACAAGGTTAATCCTTCAATCACTAGTTCATGACACTAAATTACCAAATTCACATCTAGGGTTCGTTCCTAGACTTGTACTAGTGTCAATTCCACTTTAACATTCAACATCCACCCTAGAATTTCGTTCATGCATGATTGTCACAATTTTGAAATATCACCAAAATGTAAATTTCGACACCTCATGATTCTCATGATTAGGTGATCATTAATATACTTTCAGAACCGAATTTGAGCTTCAATTCCCCTTCCAATTTGATGATTTATGGAAGAACTAGGATTTTTTGCTCTTGTTCTTCTCCTGGTCGCTACTACACACACACTTAGTGTGTGTGTTTTGAGTTTTGATAATAATAAACCTAAACTTTAGGTTTTCCCCACTTTTAGTCCCTCGGGTTTGTAACTTTAATCATAAAAGGCTATAACTTGTTGTTTCAATATCATTTCCTTTAATTAATTAGGTTAAACATCCCTAATTAACTTTAGTGGATTCGGTAAATTACAACTAAGTTTATTTTAAGTCCCGTTAACCCGGGCCTCTTATAAACTTTATTTCCTCAAAAGCATTTGTTCACTTTTTATTTAATATTAGCTTTATTCACTTAAATCCTAATATTCACCGGGTTAATTTTACCACTAACGGTATTTTACTCGTTCCCCGTATTAACGTGGTTTGATTACCAACCCGTTTTCGGGGTGTTACAAGTCTACCCCCCTTAAAGAGGTTTCGTCCCCGAAACCTTATTTACATAGTTCTTTAATTTAGACTAAACGAACTTAGTTTCGTTTTTTATTATATTCATTCCTTCGGTGTCTTTTATGTGTAAATTCTCACGGACCGAGGCTTTAGCCTCTTGTTTCTTATCCTTATCTCCTTTTTAACCGATTTGTCATTTGACCACTCAGTCGTGTTAATCGTCAACATGTTTATTTCATGTTAATCCAATATTGACAAGCGCTTTGCACAATTTATGACAGAATCTTGCCTCAATATCGTTCTACCGGCTAGACTAATTAGTCACCGTCACTTCACACCCCGTCACCTGGGTATACTACGCTGCCATCTCCGGCCTTATAGTGTGTTTACGGTTTCCTAAATCACCTCATACCACTTATGTTTGTTAAAACGTTGCTTTTGACTAAAAAATAAATTTTTAGTTTACGTTTTCTCTTTGTCTTACATCTTTCTCTCATTTCTAGGAATGTTACTTGCGAGGATCTATTCTTTTCCGTTATTATTTAATGCGGGGAATTATAACTAATTCCCACGCTTAACCCATTTGACCCGTATGTTCTTTCACTTAGCCTCGTAGTCTATTTATTTAGATTTTCACCTCTTTACCCTTTTAAGGTGAGACCCCTACAATTCGTTTCTTTCTATTTGTGACCCGAAGGTCTTTTTGGTCCCGTTAGACTTTAACACTGCTTATAATCCCGTAGGATATGATGATCACGTAGATCATCTTTTATTCGAGTCTTTATTCAACTGTATATATATATATATATATGGTGTTAAGGTACCCTTTTTATGTTTGGAATCATTTATTTTCGCTTTTGTATTTCATTTGACCTTGACCGTAGTCTAAGGCTACATTTGTTTTCTTTCGAATTATTCTTCCGACTCTATGACTTCTTCCATCATTTACACGTCGGTATGTTCTTCGCTTACCGTTATCCGGTTTATACTTATATTTCTTTACATCCCGTTACCTGGGTTCTCTATCTTAATGTTTTTGACTCTCCAGTTTCACTGGTTTGCGTTATTCCTTTCTATGCTTACTCATATCCCTTTATATAGATTTGTTAACATCTCGCGCTTTTATTTATTTGGTTCGCGCTTACTTACATATCAAACGTTATTCTTAATTTAACTCATTTCACTTGTTCGTGTGAAATTTCATCACTTGTGAACGTCAAACTTCGTTCCTTATTCGACCCGTCCAACTTTGAAATAGTTGAACGTAATTATCAAAATTTATGTTTGCAAAATTCATCGTCTTTTAGTTATAACTCACAATCCGAGTCTTTTGACTTTCTGTTTCGCGTTCCCGTCTCTTGGTTTACGCATACTTTCAAAATCCTACCCATCTATCGGGTATTTTACCGAAGTCATTATCAAAGCAACCATACCGGTATGTATTAAGACTTCGTTTTAATTTATCTGGTCGTCTTAGCGAAATCCATCACTTTTATTCAATCAAGTCCTTTATTCTTTATTTAATTCGTTTGACTTGTCCGTGTGAATTTTATCACTTGTGACAGTCAAACCTTTATCCCATGCCTTAGCATTCCTATTAGTCGGCCTGTATTTTCATTTACCTTGATCCTTGTCCCTTCTCTCGGGCTCGTTATTCTAATGTAATACGCTTCCGTTATCCGACTTGCGTTTACGTTTATTATCAAACATTTTGCTTATTTGATTCATTTGGGTACCTTTTCAGTTCATCCCATTCACCTCGTCCTTACTACATCGGATGTAAATGTGTCCATCATAAGAAGTTCACGATATCATGTGTTCACTACTTACTTGGCCAGAGTAAGCGATCAACACATGACACACATGACCTTTTTATAATTTTCGCACCACGCCCCATGTAAGTAACTCCTCTAATAATTTCCATATTCATGGTTTCAGTTGGTAAAACCTTATTTAGTTGTTATTTAACAATTATTAGTTTTACCCGTTTCATTCTTGTACATATAAAACGTTTTCCTTTTTATCGAGTTATTATGTAATCACATTAGTTAATGTGATCACTACATTTCTCAATAGTATTTTATTGAGAATTATTCACTTGGATAATTAATCTCGTCCAAGTTTCCATATGAATTCATACTGTTATTGTTTTGTTATTCATTATTGTGAATAACACTTCTTTCTACTTATTTACTCTTGGAAACTTCATCCTGAATAGATATCCTATTCAGGTTTTCTAAGTTTTATCCTATATATGCAACCGTCATTCTCTACTTGTTTGTTGCATATTACTATTTGTGTGATTAATTTAAAACGTGCACCTGGTAATGTTTGCCCTAACAGGCTTTCCATGTCTTTATCCTTGTTAGCGATCATTACGCGATTCAGGTCCTTGATGAGTATGCTCTGCTCGTCATACCTCAGACCGTTCCATCGTCATATCCGCAATTCGTTCAACTCTCGTCATCTTCAGATGTGAGTGTCCTTCAACTAAAACATTTATAAAAGTTAGTAATTTCGATCTTAATGAACGCCCGTATTATGATACAAAGCTTTTCTACTATACTTGTCAACACACGTAATTTTATTGACTATATCGATCCTTGATCGATTTAATTGGGGTAACGTGTATTACACGATAATCCTATGTGTTATTTACAACACTTTAATCATACTAAACCATTACTATATGCATGTACTTACCGGATTTGCGATCAAGCCTCGAACCAAACACACTTTACTCTTTAACCATGAGCTCTGATTACCAACTTGTAACACCCTTTCTATTAATTAACATTTTTCGTATAGTTTACGAAAATAAACATGTAATTATGGTTACATACTCGTTTAATATACGGGTAAATTAAAACTTTTATAACTTGAGAATAATACAATTTAATATATACGGATTCGTCGTTTAAAATGACGACGAAACAACGTGCGGAAGCTTTAATCTCGTGTCTTCAGTTCTTGTACGCCGCTTAATCTTCATCCGGGTATTCGTGATGTTCACCTATGATCAAAACCAACACAAAAGTTAGTTTTGATAGTTAAATAACGAATTTAAACGAGTCCGGAGTTCAAACAAACAAAATATAAATATTTTTTTCCAGTTCTGTAGTCTGTCGCGGGCCGCGACAGACTTAATCTCATCTTTTGCGGGCCGCCACATCCTGTGGAGGGGCGCGACCGCTTATGCTATCTTCGTCACGGGGAGCGACGGATCTATTTCGACAGAAGGTTGTTTTGTTTGAAGCTGCATCTGCCCAGCTCCATTTTTCTAACATAATATGCACAAAAATGTTCATAACTTTTGATCTAGACCTCCATTTTATGTGATTCTTTTTCCTACGTGTCCGTAATTAAAATACAGACCCGTTTACCATCATTGTTCGTATTAAAATCCAGTTTATAGGCACGTAGTCTATAAATCCCTTTTTCTATTATTCGACCCGTTTAGTTTACTTTTAAGCATTTAAGCATCAAACTCTCTATTTTCCTTTCGCACCTCGCGTTTCCATACTAATTAACTACTTATCTTCCGCCACAACTATTTTTGTGGTGGATTTAACACAAGGAACCCAAAAAATCCAAATTTTTACCCTTCGACTAGTCATTTTACGCAAATGACCCATTTTTAGGCATTCGACCCACAAATGTTTTTGCCTTTAACTTTTATATGTATCTAAGGATTTCATAATCAATAAACAAGTTCCTAAACAACCTCTAAGGGTCGTTTACCCGGTTCACCCATCAAGGGCTTTTTGGTTAACTTTTAGTCCCTCATTTACTACAAAGGACTCACTAATTATTTGACCAAAAACTCACTCTTAAGTATAAACCTATTTATGCGTACCTGGCTCGGGTCAACATATTGACCCGTTTAATACCTTGCTTCAATAATTTGCTAATTTATAGTAACGCAAATTTCCATAAGCCGTTTTACCCTGTGAGCATTAGACTCGACAAGCACTTGTTAGTCGTTATGTGTCAAATGGTATTAACATTACCATTTGACCCGTTTGGTCAAAACGACCAAACATTTTGCACTTATATTCGAATGGTATTTACTTACCATTTCGTTAACTAACTCATCTCGGATTTCTCACCATATAGTTATGTCTTTTAAATCCGTTTCTTACACGTCTAACCCAACATGGCTTATGCCATATGGTGTCGTTTTAAATTTCAACTCTTATCCGTCTACACGTGACTAAATCACCGTTTTACTCTTTTATTCGTTTAGGCTTACCTTAATAGGTAGCCGTTAAAAAAAACTCATTTTATATATGTCATCTCGTGACCAATTACCATTTCACCCGTTTTACCATTAAACATGGTTTATCATTATTTTATATGTTCCGACCCGTTTCATTTCGTGTCGGAACCATATTTCGGATATAGCTTTTGTCATATTTATAACCTATGAATAAATACATAACTTACGAAAGAGGGTGTAAGCTTTACTTACCTTGCATCCGGTTATGCTCTTTTCCGCGTACCCGATCCATTTGACCCGCTTCTTTCCAAAGCCTCCACCTAGCTCGTTAAGCGTCAAACTATCGTCATCATTTACAAGGTGGTTAGATTAGTCATTAATAATCACGACTATTCCACCTTACGTATTTTCTATGTCGAACTACTATTCAACTTCATCATTTGTTAGTTTAAGTTATCAAAAGTTAACTACTTTTGACTACATGATTTACACAATTGAGTCTAAATCAACATGATGTTTAGAGCCCTTACAATTTCGTATCACACGTAATTAGTCAAATTAGCCAATTACGTGTTTCTTTCAAAATTTCAACATATCAATATTCATTTAGGCATTTTAACAAACACCTTGTTGGCATAATTTTTATACATCTAAAATCAAGTTCTTGATTAGTTATTTAACCATTATAAAACATCACTCACAAGCTCATATGTCTAGTATGCATAACAACACCTAGACTTACTTCATGAAAATCTAATAACACTAAATTAATAACCATAATTATAGTGTTCCTCATCTTCTTACAAAACCCATTTAGCACTTACAAGGTTGATCCTTCAATCACTAGTTCATGACACTACATTACCAAATTCACATCTAGGGTTCGTTCCTAGACTTGTACTAGTGTCAATTCCACTATAACATTCAACATCCACACTAGAAATTCGTTCATGCATGATTGTCACAATTTTGAAATATCACCAACATGTAAATTTTGACACACCTCATGATTCTCATGATTAGGTGATCATTAATATACTTTCAGACCCGAATTTGAGCTTCAATTCCCCTTCCAATTTGATGATTTATGGAAGAACTAGGGTTTTTTGCTCTTGTTCTTCTCCTGGTCGCTACTACACACACACTTTAGGTTTTCCCCACTTTTAATCCCTCGGGTTTGTAACTTTAATCATAAAAGGCTATAACTTGTTGTTTCAATATCATTTCCTTTAATTAATTAGGTTAAACATCCTTAATTAACTTTAGTGGATTTGGGAAATTACAACTAAGTTTATTTTAAGTTCTGTTAACCCGGACCTCTTATAAACTTTATTTCCTCAAAAGCATTCGTTCACGTTTTATTTAATATTAGCTTTATTCACTTAAATCCTAATATTCACCGGGTTAATTTTACCACTAACGGTATTTTACCCGTTCCCCATATTAATGTGGTTTGATTACCAACCCGTTTTCAGGGTGTTACACAGGGACACGTGGTTGCATGGGGTTCCGGCACACCCGGGACTGTCGCGCCCCGCGAGCCACCTGGTGGGCTCGGTCGCGGCCCGCGAGCACCTATATTAATTGTTTTTAATTGATTTTTGTAAAAACTAAGGTTGTCCGGGTCCGTTTCTCATATACGGGGTGTATATTAGAGCGTTTTAGGGATGTTTATAAGGGTTGTTATAGAAAATCTTTTAAAATGCCCAAAGTGCGGAAATCATCAAAAGGATACATGAAAGATGAGTCGGAACCAAGTGATTCTCTCTTGTCTATCTATTTATCTTTATATTTTATTTGTGCCTTTTAATTTATCTTTTTATAGTTTTAAAAATCTTTTCTTCAAAGTTTGATTCGATTAGACATTAACGATAAGCCGGTATTAAAAGCTCTTGTGTCCTTGGACGACTTCGGTATCTTGCCATCACTATACTACGTCCGCGATGGGTGCACTTGCCCTAGCTTGTGTGTAGAGTGATAGTAGAATATCATGTTTTATGAATTTAAAACTTGAATCGGTGAGTAAAAAGAGCTAAAAATATACTTAAAAAATATATACACCCGCACGCACATCAAATCGTTTCTTTGATCACGATCACCTTGTGGTGACATTTCCACAAATTTAAAGCTTGCGCTAATCTCGTTTGCACACATCATGTACGGATTTATTTATTTATTTATCTATTTATTTATATTAAATCCACTTTGTTGGTTTATCATATTAAAGCAATCTTAACACAATCGTGTGTTAAGATAATGGTACACAAATTCATGTCATATTTTGGTGTACCTCTTAACGGTTCTTTCAGCATCGATCGAGCATTTCGTGATATTCATTGCTTTTTCATCTTCGATCGAAAACATTATTTAGTTGTTGTTTTATCATCAATTGGAAATCCTATGAGATTTTTTTGGAACAACATTCACACTTACTTCGTTGAGCCTTTCATCTGATTTCACACACGGTGAACTTGTTCGATCGCCGCTATTATTGAATTATTTCAATCACTACGACACCATGTGGCGTCGGTATAAACTTGTAGCTTGAGCTAATCCTGATCGATTGTTTCATGCAAAACCACGTATGCTTCGTTGGACTCATCATTTAAATAGTCTTAATGCAACTATGTGTTAAGACGATGATACACTAAATTCTGTTGTATTTCGGTGTATCCTTGAAATTTAATAATGTCAACACGTTGATTTTATTCATTTAATGGTTCGATAGTTGACAAATCATTTTCATGCTTCTATTTTACTTGAGCTTGTTGGATTCGAGTTTCAATCATACGACAACCAACACAAGGTTCCGTTGGTAGTATACCTCTTGTTTCAAAAATTGATTTGCATATTGTGAACGCTTGCTAGGGTTTAGGATAAGGTGTGTATATATACACCCACAAAAAGATACCGCACACCTGAATTGATGGAATCCAACTGTCCATACACCGCACACATGTGCAAGGTGCGGTCTTGATTTAGGCTGGGGTGTGCGAACAGGTTGTGGCCTTCATTTCTGAGAGTGTGCGGTCCAGTTAAGGACTGGGCTTGGCGGATCAAAAGCCCACACATAAGGGTGTGCGGCCTGGGTGGTGGTGTGCGACTAGCCTAGTGTGCGGTCAACACTAGTTGTAATAATAACAACAACAACAACAATAATAATAATAACTTTCAAACACACATATATATTTAAATTCGACCCAAATATTCATACTCTTTATTTTAGTATCACCCTTATATTATTTATGTACAATTACAACGCACGGTGAAATGTAAAAGAAACGATACAAGGTGAAACGTACGAGTTGTCACATTTGCGGTGCTGTCTTCTGGTCTTTTCAAGTAAGTAGACACCCAAGGTATAACCTATGTTGC
Organism: Helianthus tuberosus; assembly: GCA_030545235.1. Lineage (NCBI taxonomy): Eukaryota > Viridiplantae > Streptophyta > Magnoliopsida > Asterales > Asteraceae > Helianthus > Helianthus tuberosus. Next base: position 44,655 of record JARYGA010034399.1, on the reverse strand, counting down.
AGGTATGGATGCGTGAGACTTACATTTCCTACCGAACCTCCAGACTCTATGAAAATCCTTTTCAGCGATAGATCATTCTTAGCTAATGTGCGTCGCTACAACTCGATGTTCTCTATAACGTCATTTGGAGCGATTGTTGATGGTTCAACAAACCGAGGGTAATCACCCTATGTTTTTCAAGTTTTAGGCCAGATCTCAGATTGGCTTGGCTCTTTATGCCCACCTCCTAATGAAAGGCCTCAGTGTTGAAGAGTATGTCGATGACATGTGGTGATTGTAGTTGGCTCCGGCAAAGGTAAGTTCCAATGATCTTGTATACCCCAATCCTTTAGCTTTGTCTTCCTGGTAACTGATGGGCATTTTCCGGTGGCATAGAGAGTAACCGGTAAAAATCCGAGTCACGTATATGTCAAGAGAGAGTAAATGTATGTGTTCGTAGGCCATCGTTACAGCTCTCTTTCACGACATTCTCCTTCGCAGATCGCATCTAATTGTGGGTAATATAAATGTGTGTAATAATTGGCAGACCCCTTTTGAGGATGCCCACATTATGGGTTGTGATGACACTTGGTGGATTTCTTGGGCTACCAGTTAGCTTTACTTCTACGTGGTTTCTTCATCAAACAGGCAACTCAATACCTTGTTACATTTCTTCTTATTACCATATATATTTATCTAATGTTAATTGCTTTTAATGTTTTATATTATACTCTTTGTAGTTAGCTACAATTTTATTTAAGCCCTATTTATTTTGCAGCTTTTATTATATAATTTAAATCGTTTATATACAGCTATCAGTTTGATGGCAGTGAGTATATCGATCATCAGAACTTCCAAGAACCTTCACGCCCTTAAAAATCAATGCATCAGGTGTAGCAACGACACCGTTCCAAGTCCAGTTCGTTATCTTTGAATGATGATCGTTTGTTAAAAGTTCTTCTCATCTATAAAAAAAAACTGAAGAAAATTCTCAAGCCTCAAATTTAGTGGAAGGTGATCAGGGTCGTCCCCAAAAATCCATAAGAATTTTGGGCCCTATGCGAGTAAAAAAATTTGGCCCCTAAATTTATACATAATCACCAAACAAGTTTTTAATATGCACATCACATGTTTCAATCAAAATACAGGGTTCGAGTTTCATCTAAAAATGTCAGTATGAAGATCAGCACAATTAGTTTTAGGATTGTTAAGAAAATCTATCAATCATCACAATTATTCGTCTTCATAGAGTTAATACACGACTCAAATTTAGCATCGATTAAAACCAATAAATCCGAGCTATATGTTACAAATAAATAAATACCCTTAACATTAGTTTTAACACCCATCGGACACGCAAAAAGAACTAACACTTAAATGCTTTAAACAAAAGAACTCCAATACGTGTAAACATATTCAAACTAGTTTGACAACACGAACCTTTTCATACGAATAAAATAAATAGAACTAGAAATTGAGTTCAGATAGGTTAGGTTTATGTTGTAAATAGGGCTGTTCATAAAGCTCGCGACTCGTAGCTCGCTCGAAATAAGCTCGAGAAAAACTAGCTAAAAAAACTCAATTTGAGATGACGTGAACCAAGCCGGCTCATTTTGTAACCAAGCCCAGCTCGAGCTAAGCTCGGCTCGTTCTTAGGCTCGTTCTTAGGCTCGTTTAACTCCGATGTAAAGCTCAAGCCAAGTTTAACCGCCTGAATTAATTTTGAGCTTGAGCTCGACCCCACCCTGGCTCGACTCGGCTCGACTCGTTTATAGCCCTAGTTGTAAATGGTTAAGTGAGAAATAAAAGAAACTTACGAATTTTTTTAAAAAAAAAAGGAAACATGTAAAGTTTTTTATTACCAATTCATGGTCACCAAATTTTAAATGTGTAAAATCAAAATTATACACGAAAACATTCCCTTGAAATTCGTGAGCATATGGGGCCTTTCCCCTTTCCTTCCCGTTAGAAAATTAAGATAAGTCTCCTGAGGCCCATAAATAAAATATGAAGGAACCCAAAAAAGGTAAGAAAAATAAAACAATTGAAGGATTCGAACCGGGATCGGTTAGTCCCAAAGATAAGTTACGCGCCAATTGAACGAAAGACACAATCTGTACATTTTTTTCTCTAGAATATATTTATATATTTAATGTATTTTTTTAACAGCTTTGGGCCCCCTGATATTTTGGACCTTGTGCGATGGCACTTCTCGCACAGGCACAAAGCCGGCTCTGATGGTGATACTAATGGTATAAATGCAATTTTTCTTAAAGGTAGCTTGAAGAAATAGGCCTCGACTATCACTGTCTCAGGTGGGAGACAATAATTGTGATATGGTTGAACCCAAGCCCATATAACAAAGTGCTAGAAGGAGCGTGCATTGGACCGATGTTATAGAGGGAGAACTTTGTGAGATTTGGGTATTTGAGCCCAAGTATGATTTTATCATAGTATATAAATTGAGAAGTTGCATGTTTTTCTTATAGAAGTAATATTATTAAATTGTTTTCTGTAGAAACCTAAGGATTTCTTGAATTTGATATAGCAATGGTGTTGGACTGAATTTATCAAGTTAACAAGTGATTTTAAAAGTCTTGAGTACTGAGTGGTGTTGATGCACGAGAAAGACGACCAAAAATCGACCATGTTGAATAAATTGCAACAATTGCTTACCATACCTACGTGATTTAAAAACTTGTAAGGGATATCAACTAGAGTGTAAGACACTATAGCACGACATAACAAGTTGTTGGAACCCACAATGTAGATGTTTAGGGAAAAAATAAAATGACTATGGTGTTGGATTGAAATAGGTTGTCTAATGAATAAGGTATGGAGTGTTTGAATTATCGGAAAAAAAGTAGCAATTGGAAGTGGTTTAAAAGTAATATCACAAATAAACCCAAGCAAACCAGGCGCAAGGCGCCGTTTAAAATACACCAAGTTAAATTAAGAGAAATATAATTAAATTAAATAAATAAATAGTCAAAAAAAAGTTTGTTGTTTACCCATGACTATGGGCTTTTAACTAACCTTCAAAACTATTTTAACGTATTGGACTATAAGTTATTGAAATAAGCCTTTTTTTCTTCAGTACTCCTCTCGAGCAATAGTCCCTATTTAATGTTCTTATTTTTCTTTTCTGAAAATTATGGGCTTTTCTTTTCAGACAATGGCCTCCAAGGCAGGGCGTTGGATGTAAATACTAGTGGGCATAAAGGGTAAAGATGTAACTTGAGATGGGTCTCGTTATCTTCGAAGCCGATGGGTTCCACACGAGATTCATTTCACAGCACGTGTTCATCGACTCTCTCCACTTATTTCCCTCTTTCAACCACTACCCTTTTGTTTTTGCCACAATTTGTTATTTTTGTCATATTTCATCACTTTTGAATGAATGGATATTTTAATAAATGTATCAACCATAATTGACAATTTGAATCCACCGGGAAATTGATGGTCAGATTGTAATTATTTTACATATTAAACATTTATGATATGATTATAAATGTATAAATGGTTAAAGTAATAGATTCAAACAGGCATCACAGTCCAACCTTAAATATACATTTTAAATTTATACATATTATATAAACATATCATATATGTATAGGGGAAGGTTCAAATGAAAACCACTAGTTAACGCGAAAACTCGAAAACTAACTAAAAAAAGCCTAAAAAACGCACAAATTTTTTTTTTTTTTTTTTTTTTTTTTTGCAAAACCAAATTTCGCAGGTTTTTATTTATAAAAAAAAAAAATTTCAAAAAAAAAAAAAAAAAAAAAATTTTTTGTGTAGTGCACATGTGTAATACTACACATGTGTATCTGTACTACACATGTGTGTTATTAAACATGTGCACTACACAAAAAAATTTTTTTTTTTTTTGAAAATTTTTTTTTTTTATATATAAAAACCAGCAATTTTTATTAAAAAAACTGAAAAAAAAAAAAATTTTGTGTGTTTTTTAGGCTTTTTTTAGTTAGTTTTCGAGTTTTCGCGTTAAAAGTGGTTTTCATTTGAACCATCCCCTATATGTATATGGCGTATACATACACAAATAAAGGATAAAATAGTAACCTGTTTGAGTTGAAAAAATCCATAAAAACCCAGTGTAACAATCATTTTATTTTTTCCCCATGTATAGAATATATGTTGTTATAAGACCGGAGGATATGGAGGGCGTCACCGTGCCACCTCATCTATATATTAAATTTTATGGGGCATGAATAGTAACAAAATTTTACTATTATATTATTTTAAACATATTTTATTTTTCTTTTATAGCTTTTAAAGCACGATGTTCGGTAAAATTTTGAATATGTCGTTGTAGCGTACTTATTTTATCTGCATCTTGATATAAATTTTACTCAAAACTGATTTGTGAATGGCAATGTTCTTTTATAGCTTTTAAATCACGATGTTCGGTAAAATTTCGAATATGTCGTTGTAACGTACTTATTTTATCTGCATCTTGATATAAATTTTACTCAAAACTGAGTTGTGAATAGCAATGTACAAGTGAGCAAAACAAAGTTATGTCATCAAAGTTGTCTCAACTCTCATGCATTAGTTTTTTTATATAAAGTAACATTGTTTAGCATTTTAGTTATTTTAATAATATGATATAATGCTTTGTAAAACTTTAAATTTACCGATGCGAAGTTCTTACTCTTATCGATGTTTCGATCAAAGTTTTATTTGTCAAATATAATCAGTTTTTTTTGTTATCTACCGTAAGGAACCGTACGCATATAACATAGGTACCGGTATCGCCATTTGTTTTTTTTTTTCGCTTATTTTATTGACATAAAACAAGTGTTGATATCTTCTAGGACATATGTCTTTCGATTATCGAGTGTCGGTATCATACATATACTATAATGAACCGAACTGATACCGACCGAATATCCGATGCAACGCTAGGAAATATCCACTAGTATATATTGATTTCGAGGGACGATGAATAGTAAATTTAATTTTTTAATAATATATAGTTTTTTATTATTTTATTATCTAACTACTATAATAAAATAAACTAACTTTGGGACACGTGTCATTCATTGAAGGCATCCTTAAATTTATATGAGTTAATTGCCAAAATCGTCCCTGAGGTTTCGGCACATTTGTCATTTTCGTCCAAAATGATACTTTTGTACCAAATTGCCCCCAACGTTTGTAACTTTTTGATATTTTCATCCAAACCACTAACTTAGTTTATTTTTTCTGTTAAGTTGAGGATATTTAGATGAAACTGACAAATATAAAACCACAGGGACAATTTTGGCAATTTACTCAAACCCTTTTTAATTTCTTTTATTTAATTATTTTTGTTACATATATAATAAAAAAGAATATACATGGAGTTTTTAGAAAAAAAAATTTAATAGTTTTGTCACATAATTTTTATAAATTTTCATCCAAATCACTAACTCATTTTTTTTTTTTGATAAGGTGAAGGATGTTTTATATTTTATAAATTAAGACAGAAATTAATTTACAGCTTCTTTATATAAATCAGTTTTATAAAGAGAAAACGTCATTGGTGTGCAACACATAACAATCGATTACAACTTTTAGTATTTATCAGTTGTAGAGATAGAAAAAAATTGTAAAACGTTACATATTTTTAAATATGTTGGTAGAAATAAAATATTTATTTAATTAAGATTACGAGGGTAACTAACTAATAATTTGTTGGTGCATCTAGTGTCTGTTAACTTTGTCTTAATCGAGTCTTATGTCTAGATAGGATAAACGAGCACATAACAGAGTCGAACTTAGGGTTTTACATGTTAAAGTGGGTGATTCCGCTTGAAAGTGTCTTTGTGCAGTTCAAGCGAAATCAACACATGTGATTTCGCTTGAAATGAACATTGACATGTTCAAGCGAAATCAGCTCAAGTATATATATGTGTGTGCTGTGTTCATTTGGAGCGGAATCTGATCATATGCTCTGAGTCGAGGTGCTGTCCTGAAGAAACACTAGATAAATCTGGTCGGAACCGAGATATCTAGGGGGTCTGAATCCGCATAAAAAGGTGGGTTTCCACTTGATCGATTCAGGTCTAACAGACCTTCTTCTCCGATAACTCTGCAAAAAAGAAGCACCGTTAGCCTCGTCAAGGGGAGAAGGGGAGTTCTCCCCTTGACCCGACTCCGGCGTGAGAATAAGTATGTGTTTATGGAGAAGAAGAAGTATTGATGAAGTGTGAGTAACTTGGTGTTCATACCTGAGTTGTCCTCATATTTATAGCCGGGAGTCTTTGGGCGGGAAAACCCGTTAGTGAAAAGTTGACGGAAGATGCTAACCCCGTGAGCGGTTACGTTTCCTTCCGTCAAGCTTCTTGATCCGATGTGAGTGCACACGGATCGTGGTTTAGATCAATGGCTGGGGATATGCCACGTGTAATAGTGATCAAGTGGAGGTTACTCTCCAATTACATGCTATCGTTGTGATCTCAGGGACGCCTGAGGTGATGACACGTGTCCAGACGGTTATAACCGTCTTAGTGATGCACGATTGAATTCTTTATAGAAGATTACTGCTGTAATCTGGTGTGACCCTTATTGTGTGGGGACAGCTGAACAAATAAATCCCAAGTCTGGGTAAATAATATCCAGGTCTGGATATTTAGGCGGGAGTGTTTATTTTAGGATTTTCATCCTTTGTCTATGGGAGAAAGCGCAAAGGTTTATGATTTCCTTTGGGCGCGCAAGTGTTGACTGTTGACTGTTCTTTAAGTCTTTATTTGTGAGACCAGTGCGCGGCCGCGCAAGGTACACGGCTGAAGAGTAAGGTTGTGGTATGGTCCTAAGTACTTATTATGAGGTTTTTGGGACCTTACCCCTTCATGTCCGTTTGTCATTTGAACGTGTAAAAGCTCAGGATTGATCAATAAAAGGATAATTAGAAAGGAACAAGCTGTGTTGACATCTTTTACATTGATTTCGCCTTTGTACTTGATGATGAACTACTCATACTGACTATTTAGGGTCATACGATGATCCAACAAGTGGTATCAGAGCTCAGGACGAGGAGTTCATACCAAATCAGCTTGAATTCATCGGATTCTATCACTTCTACTCATTCTTTTCTAATTTTAACAAGTTTGAACGGTTGAAATGGCCTGATTTTCACATATATCAAGCGAAACATAGTGTTAACTAATCCTTGAAAGTTTTGGACCTAAATTCGAACAAAATCTGATAAAAACTTGTATTTCCGCTTGAAAATCTATTCGTAAATGCTGATGTCATCTTGATTTCGCTTGAAAATATTGTCTGATTTCGCTTGAAAATCAGATTTCGCTTGAAAGTTCAAGCGAAATAAGTGATTTCGCTTCAAGTGACCTGATTTCGCTTGAATTTGAGTTGTTATTCCGCTTGAAATAAGTGATTTCACTTGAAAAGTCTTATCTCGCTTGAAAGCTATTTCGCTTCAACTGATTTCGCTTGAAATTGCTGTTTTTCAAAATCAAAAATTTTCTAAGTGTTTGTTGATCATTTCAGGTACGTGAAGATGGATGATTTCAATCCATTCTATGATGTTTTTGCCTTTGCTGGAAATGGTGGAGATGATACTTCAAACGACACATCAAACACAAATGAGAAAGCTCCTAGTGCAAAAAAGACTATTTCAGATACATTAAGTGTTGAAAGTGCCTATGGAACATACAACAAACCTCCAAAACTGTTGGCTATTGAAGATTATAATAGGTGGGCTACAAGATTTGACGAGTGGCTTCAAGCTTTTGCATATCAAAGCTGGAAAAGTTTAAAGAATGGTTACCTTAGAGGAGAAAAGTTTGGTGAAAGTTTGACAGATACTGATGATATTGAAAGATATATTGCTGAACAAAAGTGCATTGCGTTGATTCATCAGTCTGTGAGAGATGATATAATCTCATTGATTGAATATGAAAATTCAAAAGATCTTTGGGAGAAACTGAGGCTAAAATGCGTAGGTAGTGCTGAGATAGTAAAAAACAAAAAGAAACTGTTAAGAAAAGAGTTTGATTTGTTTGGTTGTTTAAAGAACGAGTCTGTTTCCAAGATGATTGAGAGATTCGGGCATCTGAAATTGGAGCTGGCAAGACACAAAATTGTATATACTCAAGAAGAGTTGGTTGACAAATTGTTCGACTCGCTGCCGAATGAACAAGACTGGCAGTACTTTGCCTTAATGCTGAAGAATACAATCAAGTCTGAAGATTTGACAGTGGATCGGCTTATTAAAAGACTGGAGAGTCACGAGTTGGAGATCAAGAAATCTAACAAAGTCAACAACACATCTTATCAGCAGAATGTGGAGTTGTACTACAGAGGAAATCTACCAAAGACTAGTTCTCCAAGAACAACATTTTCTGCAGAGAGTTCAAATAATGTGAATCAAGAAACTCCTCACAGTGGTTTTCATAGTGGATCTTCTTCAACAAATCCAAGCCAATCTGCATCAAAGAATCTGTTCCAATGTAACATTGCTGTGGATCTGAAGAACGCTCAAAATTTCAGTGAAGAGTCAGCAAAACAACAGATGGTGTTCTTAGTGTCGGTGTTAGAATCGTATGAGAGCCTTGTGGCGGGCAAGATTGGAAACACTAACCTGACTAAGGAGGACTATGATCAAATAGATCCTGAAGAGATGGAACTGATCGATATCAGGTGGTGTATGGCTAGTGCGGTCAGACGAGCTCAAAGGTTCATGGAGATTACAGGCAGACATTCAATTGGTGGACCGTCAACAAAACTTGGCTTTGACAAATCAAAAGTCACGTGCTTCAGGTGTAAACAAAAAGGACATTTCAAACGTGAATGTCGAAACGCTCCTGCTGATGATACTGCAAATCCATTTCGCGAGGATTACTACAAAAGAGCGATTTATCATCAGAATAAATCAGAACCGCCCAGAATGAAGCAGCTTGAGGATGTTCCCAAAGAAAAATCAAGAGCTCTTGCTGTTATTCATGATGACGAAGGTTTTGATTGGAGTGAACTGCTACCAGAGGAAGATGCAGTAGGATACGCTTTTGCAGTAGAAAAGATTGTTCCTTACAAAGACACCAGATCTGAAGAACATAAATACCTCGCAAGAAAGCAGAATTCAAGATGATGAGATTATCTAAGGTGTTCAGTGATGCCAAGAAAGCAAAGAGATGGGATGCTGATAGAGAATGTTACCTTAATCCTCAAGGAAACATTGCTATTGATACGAAAACTCTTAGTATAGAAGCTTTCATTGAGGAATTCAAAGCAGAAGAAGATGCCAGACAGAGAGAATGGTGGGGAGGAGGAGAATCTGATGAGAAAGAAAAAGAGACAGAGAAAGAACCGCAGTCAAAGAAAGTGGACGATGGAATTATTGATACTTCACAGGATTTCACCGCGGAAAATCTGACAAAGATGACTGACAAAGTTCTAGCTGCAAAGGAACTTAAGGTAGACTCTAAGTCTGAAACTGAGTCTAAAAGCAAGGTCAGTTCAAATGTTTCAACAAGTGAGACATGTAAGAAAGTCAAAGGTGATAGTGACTGCAAAAGTTGCATGAAAAACTGCAAGTTTTGTAGTACACTTACTTATCTTAGTGATACAAAGGTTGAAGAACTGACAAAAAGAGTCAGAAAGGTTGAAGATCAGATTTTAGACCGTGATAAAATGCTAATAGCTTCAAATGATCGAGCTAACAAGTTAACTGAGAGAATTGAAAATGATAAAATTGAAGTAGAAAGAATTAAGAAAGAAAATGAAAAATTGGTTCTTGAAAATCGTAAAATTTCAGAAAATTTTGACAAACTAAAACGAACGGTACAAGATTCTGATGAAAGAAACGGTAAAACCAATAAAGAAAATGAGCATTTAACTATTGTTCTTAGACACAAAGAAGAGCAAATCAACCAACAACTGGATGAGATTGCTAAATTGAAACTTCAGTTTGAAGAAGCTAAGATTGAGAATGAGCGTATCAATCTGAAATTAACCAGTTACAGCTCCGCAAGCTTTGTTTTACAACACATTGTTCCTAAACCCATTGGGAAAAACAAAGCAGGCGAAGATGTTTACTCGGATGGAACTGGGGTTGGGTTTCATCAGGTTCCACCGCCAGTGTTAAACAATTATTCAAAGAAAAATTCCGGGTTGGTTAATGATGAAGATGAAACAAATGAAATAAAACTTCCAGAGTCAATTGATGTTACATTTTCTTCATCTGATGATAGTGTTCAAACTGATATTGTGAAAGGCATAGCTGAAAGTGTTTTGAAGTCTGATAGTGATTCAGTTGAGGATGAAGAGTGTTTTCTGAACAATTACATTCTGAAACCAAAATCCAAAAACAACTTAAATGAAGAACCTACTCTTGTCATGTACAAGATGTCGGGATCGGATAAGTTGTATTCGGATTCTGAGTTTCCTCTGGAGAATGTTAATATGGACAAGTTGAAAAATGTTTTCAAACTGGTTGAAATTGATTTGTCTGAAGTAGAAGGTTTGAATCAGACAAAGAGGCAAATGAATTTTGAAAAAGATAAAGCTTACTACAAGAAACATGTTGTTCCACCGCGTTTTTATAACAACAATCAAAACAGATGGTCGGGTGGTTATCAGGGTGGTAAGAATTATCAAAAGAAAAATGTTCAAAACAAGAAGTTTGCTGAGAAAAAGGTGTTTGTGAACAGTTCGAGTTCACTTTCTGATGAAGAATCTGAGATTTTTTCAAAGTCTAATGAAGAATTCTTTGAAAAGAGGGCCTCACAGTTTCAGTCTGAAGGCACAAGTCGAGTACTTGACACTCGAACATGCTTCAAATGTAATCAAGTTGGACATATTGCACGAAAGTGTACCAACTTGAAGCCTAAGACTGAAGTTGTGATGAATTCAAGAAAGAAAGATGATGTGAAGGGAAAAGCTCCATTGGTTGTTGAGAAAAAGATTTTGAAAAATGACAACACCAAGATCAAAACTGAACCTGTTAAAAATGTGGTAACTAAAAATGACAAGTTTTACAAACGGGTTACGTCGCCTTAACAAGCATGGAAGCCAAAATCTGAGAAACAAACTTCAACTCCACAAGAGATGAAGAATGTTCCGAAAAAGATTCTTAAAAAAGAGATAAAAAAGGAAAATATTCCAATTTCTTATGAAAATTTTGCAAAGAAGAATGTTTCATTGGAAAAAGAGGAGAAAGTTGACATAAAAGAGGATATTGATAATAAATTGGAAATGAATGATAAAAATTTTCCGCCCCTAAAGTCGGTTGTAAAGTGTGTAGATGAAGTTAAGTTACCTGAGTCTGATGAGGCTTGGGCAGCTTATTTCAGCTAATCATATTTCTACTTGGTGCAGGAGCTTCCAAGATCCGTTTCACGATGGATTATGGATAGTGGAGCTTCTCGGCACATGACGAGGAAAACAGCCCTGCTATACGATGTTAGAAATTTCAATGGTGGTTATGTGGGATTTGCAGGAAATCAAGGTGGTAGAATAGTTGGTGAAGGAACGTTATCCAATGGGATTGTTATGTTTGAAAGAGTTAACTACATCGCCGAGCTTGAAAACAATCTTCTGAGCATATCTCAGATCTGTGATAGGATGTATACCACGCACTTTACAGACAAAGAATGTTTGATCTTGAAACCAGGATTTGTTATTCCTGAAGAATGGATTATCATGAGGGCACCTAGAGTGAATGATCTGTACGTGTTGGACATGAGTGTAGCAACTACAACCACGGGTCAAGCACATTGTTTTGTGTCCAGAGCAACTGAGAAGGAATCGAAATTGTGGCACCGGAAGATGGGTCATATACATCTTAGAAAAATGAATTACTAGGTGCACAATGATTTGGTTATTGGTGTTCATGTCAAAGGTTTTCATCTTGAGGGAGAATGCATTAGCTGCATCAAAGGCAAGCAGAAGAAGAAATCACATCCTAAAAATAAAGTCAACTCAGTCTCAAGACCATTAGAGAGACTCCATATGGATCTGTTTGGTCCAGTAAACGTCAAAAGTATTACAGGGGATCTCTACTGTCTAGTGGTAACTGATGATTTTTCAAGGTTTTCATGGGTTTCTTTTCTGAAGACGAAAGATGAGACGTTTGATAGTTTGATGGCGTTGTTCAAGAAAATTGAAAACTTGTACCAAAGGTGTATCAAAAGAATCAGAAGTGATAATGGTACTGAGTTCAAGAACAACAAGATGGAAGAATATTGTGATGAAAGAGGTATATTGCATGAATTTAGCGCGCCTTACACTCCGCAGCAGAATGGAGTAGCTGAACGAAAGAACAGGACGCTAATCGAAATGGCCAGGACTATGCTTGCTGATTCAAAGCTACCAGTAAATTTTTGGGCAGAAGCAGTATCCGCCGCATGCTATACACTCAATCGGGTTCTCACTGTTAAGAAATTCAATAAGACGTGTTTCGAGCTGATCAATAATCGCAAACCGAACCTGAAGTATTTAGAACCGTTTGGGTCTCCTTGCACAGTTCTAGAACCTTTTGGTAAATTTGGTCCAAAGAGTATCGAAGGAATTTTCGTGGGTTACTCAAGTCCTTTGAAACGAGTCTTTGTTCCAAGCTTGAAGCGGATTATTGAAGCACACAATGTTGAGTGTCAAGGTTATACTATGCCACCGCAGAATCCTGGAGATTCATGGCGTTTTCATTATGACACTTTGTGGGATTCGTTTGACATGGAAGAAGAAAAGGAAGAAGAAGAAGATTTCTTTGACGAGTTGGATATTCTAAGAGAGTATGAAGAATCGCAGGAAAGGTTCCCAGCTGAGTATTCAAGAAGACCGCGACAAACTTCAAATGACCATGAAGCAGGTCCAAGCAATGCTGGAGAACATGATGATATTCGTCAAAATGAAGTTGCTCCTGATAATCAGACGGCACAGAATGATAATCAAGAATCTGATAACATGCCAGTATTTGATCGTGGTGATTCAGATTCTGAGGGAGAGCAAATTCAGATTTCAAGTCAAACAAACCCAGTCAGTGAACAAGGTGCAAATCAAAATGTTACAAATCTGGAAGGCGAGGTAGATGTTTCAGGCGAGGTGATGCCAAGAACTCTTTCATACCATCCAGAGGAGCTGATCATTGGAGAATTGCAATCAGGCGTTCGCACTAGACGTCAAATTGACCAAGGCGTTACTTGTTTTTATTCTACAGTAGCACCTTTACAAACTGAGTTTTCACTAAGTTGTTTTATTTCGCAGATCGAACCGCGAACATATAAAGAGGCGCTAACTGAAGATTCTTGGGTCAATGCTATGCAAGAAGAGTTGAGTCAGTTTGAGAAGTTAGGAGTGTGGAAGTTAGTAGACTTGCCTGATGGTCAGAGGAAGATAAACACCAAGTGGGTGTTCAAGTGCAAGAGGGATGATCGTGGATTTATTATTCGTAACAAAGCTCGACTCGTAGTCCAGGGTTTCAGTCAGCAAGAGGGGATAGATTTCACTGAAGTATATGCTCCGGTTGCTCGACTAGAAGCGATCAGAATCTTCCTAGCATTTGCATCTTGGAAAAATTTCAAAGTTTATCAGTTAGATGTAAAATCGGCGTTTCTCTACGGGAAGGTAAAAGAGGAGGTATATGTCGGACAGCCACCGGGCTTCACCGATCCAATCCACAAAGACAAGGTCTACTTGCTAGACAAAGCGCTGTATGGTTTACACCAGGCCCCGAGAGCTTGGTACGAGACATTGTCTCAACACCTACTAGCCAACAGTTTCATTCGTGGAAAAGTGGATGCCACTCTCTTCACCAAAGAGGTCGACAGACATCTTCTGATCGTTCAGATATATGTGGACGACATCATATTTGGGTCAACAAATGAGAATTTGTGCAAAGATTTTGAACGAGTTATGAAGCAGAAATTCGAAATGTCATCGATGGGTGAGATGAAATTCTTTTTGGGATTACATGTTGATCAACTACCCAAAGGAATTTTCATACATCAAACGAAGTACGTTCATGATATCTTGGAGAAATTTGGGATGTCAGGTTCTACTCCAGCTTCCACCCCATTAGCAACGAACCATGGGATAAACCCTGATCTCACCGGAGAGAAGGTAGATGAAACGATGTATCGTTCCATGATCGGTTCGCTGATGTATTTGACAGCTTCAAGACCTGATATTATGTGTCCAACCTGCCTCGCAGCAAGATTTCAATCTAATCCGAGAGCTTCGCACATGGTAATTGTCAAAAGGATATTACGCTACCTTAAAGGAACTCCATCGTTGGGGTTGTGGTATCCAAAAGATGGCGAATTCATGCTCGAAGGTTATTCCGATTCAAATTTCGGATGCTGCAAAGTTAACGCTAAATCAACAACAGCGGGGTGCCAGTTCTTTGGATCACGATTGGTCACCTGGCAATGCAAAAAGCAGACCTCTGTGGCTTTATCCACATGTGAAGCGGAGTATGTATCTGCTAGCAGTTGCTGCTCACAGATCTTGTGGATCCAGCAACAGATGCGTGACTACGGTTTGCAATTTCTAAATACCCCTATCTTTGTTGATAATGAGGCAGCGATTAACATTACTAAAAATCCTGTTCATCACGCTAAAAACAAACACATAGAAATTCGTCATCACTTCATCCGAGATTGTTTCGAGAAGAAGTTGATACGAATTGAGAAAATCCACACTGATGAACAAAAAGCTGATTTACATACCAAAGCGTTTGACAAAACTCGTTTTCAATACTTGTTAAAATTGAACGGTATGAAGCTTTTATCGGTGTTGGAGGAGATTCTTGGCGTTGATGAAGGTACCACTGTAGATGATGATGTTGAAAAGCAATCTGCAATGGTTTGTCGATTTTTTACTTGTTTTGGTATTTAGGGGGAGTATAGGGTAATATTTTCAGAAAATACAAAAACAGTAAAAATTTCAAAAATCCAAAAACATGAGATATTTTCAAAATCCAAAAACAATAGAAAACCAGAAAAGAGCTTGTGTAAAAAGGGAAAATGATAGTACATCGGCTTGACAGTTACAATATGCTAAAGAAATGTAAAGTTTAAAAGTTTTAAATAGTCTCGCTGATGATGTGCCGATAGGTTTTTGCACATTTAGTAGGTTTGTTCGGGATATAAACCTAAAATCTTTACTTACTTATTTCGTGGGGAACACTACTTGGATATATAGGTAACCCCTGAAATCTTGTTTGAAGGATCCCTCTTTCTGAGATACTAGGTCTTTATACTCAGTGATATCTGGGGTATTATCCCGGGACTTCTGATAATGCGGAAGCAATGACCTAGTCCCCGAATAATACTTTCTCCATTGCTTGAAATATAGCATCGCCCTCAGCTAAAAAAAAATGATAAAACATTGAAAAATGCTAATCATGACTGTTGTAAAAAAGATCCTCTAAAGGGGACACACCAAAGTCGAAGCCGTCATCTCTCTGCTTAACGGAAGTTCTGACCTGAGCTCTCACGGTTCTTCGCAATTTAACACCTTACAGATATCATCTGTGGTATACTCACCTGTAAGACTGAATATTGGGATTTGGATACGGGAGTATATTCAAGAGGTGGGACACATGAATAAGTTTAAGTCTCTAAAACACTAAATCAGTATCCTGGACAGATTGAAAATTGTGTGAGAATTTAAGTGGATAAGTATATCGACAATCTAAGCGAATTGTTTAATTCTGAGTATGTAATCAAAGCTTAACGGTACTTGTGACTTGTCGAATAGTTGATATGATTCCCTAACACGCTCACCAAAAATATGTTTGTAAATAGTTTACATTTACTGCATTTTATTTCTGTATTTCATTTCTAGTTTAGAAACTTTATTAAAAATACAAAAAGATTTTACATTTCTGCTTTATTTTCTGTCAAACCAAAGTGGAAAGCTGATCTTCAGATTCGATTCAAAGCAGATGCAGGAAGATTTCTGAACTGGAGGATGAGTTGTGAGCTTAACATGATAAGTTTGTGAAAATTGAAAAGCTAAAGCAAGTTCATTAATTTGAAACTTGTAAATTTTCAGAAAATATTTGAACAAAATGTCAGTGTGAATTGTCTCAGATCAACTAAGGTCATTAAATTTTCAGAAAATGTCAAAGATTGAACCAGAAATCAAGTCCCAGCTAATCGAGAGGGGGAGTCTGCGAAAGGGGGAGTCAGAATTCTGAATCAACACTCAAAGGGGAGATTGAAGATTAAAGTTTGAAGATAAAGATTGAAGGGAGCTTTACAATGTCAAGACAATTTGGAAAGAGACAAAGACTAAAGACTCGACGCCGAAGACTTCGTCAACATCCAAGGGGGAGTCTGTTGGTGCATCTAGTGTCTGTTAACTTTGTCTTAATCGAGTCTTATGTCTAGATAGGATAAACGAGCACATAACAGAGTCGAAATTAGGGTTTTACATGTTAAAGTGGGTGATTCCGCTTGAAAGTGTCTTTGTGCAGTTCAAGCGAAATGCAGTTCAAGCGAAATCAACACATGTGATTTCGCTTGAAATGAACATTGACATGTTCAAGCGAAATCAGCTCAAGTATATATATGTGTGTGCTGTGTTCATTTGGAGCGGAATCTGATCATATGCTCTGAGTCGAGGTGCTGTCCGTTTGTCATTTGAACGTGTAAAAGCTCAGGATTGATCAATAAAAGGATAATTAGAAAGGAACAAGCTGTGTTGACATCTTTTACATTGATTCTTCCTTTGTACTTGATGATGAACTACTCATACTGACTATTTAGGGTCATACGACGATCCAACATAATTATTCCGAGTGGCTTGAGTAAAGAAACTTTTGGTTCATAGCATTATAATTACAATTTGGTGGGTAATTTTAAGGTTTGGCAACGATACGTTGTTTGATAGAGGGGGGCACTGGCTTCTGTTTTTCCTTATGAGAGAATTTAAAAGAGTAGAAGATGAATTACAAACTTGGTACATATGATAAGATTTTTTTATTTGACTTTTCTCAATAAGTTCACCAGCATTTTAGTTTTATAAAATTTAGAGGTTTAAGTAGATTTTATTTTTATAAAATTGATCTATATAAAAAATTAGAAATTAATTTCTGTCTTAGTTTATAAACATACTTCGCCATAATAGAAAAATTAACTTAGTTAGTGAATAGATGAAAATTTATAAAAATTATGTGACAAAGCTATTATTTTTTTCATATAAAAATTGCATATATATTCTTTTTTATTATATATGTAACAAAATTAATTAAATAAAAGAAATTTAAAAGAGTTTGAGTAAATTTCCAAAATCGTCCATGTGGTTTTATATTTGTCAGTTTCATCCAAATATCCTCAACTTAACAGAAAAAATAAACTAAGTTAGTGGTTTGGATGAAAATGGCAAAAAGTTACAAACGTTGGGGGCAATTTGGTACAAAAGTGTCATTTTGGATGAAAATGGCAAACATGCCCAAACCTCAGGGACGATTTTGGCAATTAACTCAATTTATATTTATCTAAATAAATAAATAATAAATTAATATTAAATCTTATCATACTTTAATAAAATATTATCCTCAAATCTAAATTGTTAATTTAATATATTTTTAAAACAAATACCTCTCTTATCTACTTATCTTATATTAAATATATAAATAATAAGTTAATATTAAATGTTATCCTAATTATTTAGAAACATAACTTTTTTTTATTATTTGGTATACAAAATTATGTTTATTCAACTCGAGTAAAACGTGAGGTTTTTAAGGATATATATTTTTTTATTATTTGGTAGATTTTTCAACCCGACTATACACAGGTTTTTTTAAAGATACGACGTTTTTAGTATTTAATATACAAAATTACATTTATTTAAGATATAATTTTTTTTTTATTATTTGGTAGATTTTTCAACCCGACTATACACGGGTTTTTTTTAAAGATAAGACGTTTTTAGTATTTAATATACAAAAATACATTTATTTAACCTGTGTAATACACATGGTTTTTAAAGATATAACTATTTTTTATATCTATTCAACACGTGTAATATACGGGGTTTTTAAAGATGTAATTTTTTATTATTTGGTACATTTATTCAACCCGATTATACATGGGTTTTTTTTAAAGATACGACGTTTTTAGTATTTAGTATACAAAATTACATTTATTTAATCTGTATAATACACATGGTTTTTAAAAATATAACTTTTTTATTATTTGATATCTAAAATTACATTTATTTAACCCGTACAATATACGAGGTTCATAAAGATATAAGTTTTTATTATTTAATATATAAAATTACATTTATTCAACCCGTGTAGTACACGGGATTCTAACCTAGTTTAATATATTATAATAATTTATTATTATATTTACTTTTAATAACATTTTTTAAACATCTATTTCCTTTACCTTTTTTAATAATTGTTTTTTTCTTTTTTTTAACATATATTAATTTATCGATTAATTTGATACTTCTTTAATAAGTTACGTTTATAACTTTTTTCTAAAAACTTAAGTACGCAGTTGTGCTTGATTTCTTTCCCTGACATTTCGTTATAAGTTTTGTTAAAACAAGGTTATACTCAAAATAAAGTATTTATTTGGTATTATAAAACGGTACGATGAGAAACTAAATCGTTCTAATGGTTTGACTTTCTAAACAACATGCTTTATTTTCAAATCACGTTTGTTTTACATTATCATTTGCTCGGTTTCGCCGCAACGCGTGATATAAAAAAAAACTAGTTAACTTTCAAGTCAAAAGTATATTTATCCCAATGAGTAATCGCAAAGTTTACTTAAATGACTTTAATACAACACATATTATTGATAACATTAGAATGAATCTACACATTTAACTTTAGGGTTTAGGATCAATACAAACCATTGATCCTAAAAACATGCTAACCACTAAAGTATTACATAACTCGATATCAGGGGCGGACCTACGTTACGAGGAACGGGGTCCTCGGACCCCAATCTTTTTTTAAAAAGTAGTAGAAACGGTATATAAAATTGTCTATGGATCCCATAAAATAATTTAGTTGGACCCCATAACAAAGAAAGTGAGCCTAGTGCAGTGGTAAAACCCCTTGTTTACACACAAAAGGTCATTGGTTCGATACCTGTTTCCTAGTTTTTTTGTGGCCACTGCTCGATATACAGTAATAACAAAAGAACAAAGTCTTTTGAATCCAAAAGTTGCATTCTTCATAATTTTGTCTTGCATAAGGACATGGGCGACGTACCACACGGTAGCGACATAAAGATTCTAAGCATAAGTGTTCGTCAGTATTGGTTTCTTCATCAACATTGAAACTTGAACACTAGTACATAAGTAATCATCAACAATGAATTTGTACATCGGTATTATTCTTCACAACAACCTCAAATTAGTAATTGATACTGTAGATTAGTTAGAATATCTTGATAGTCTCAATAATCTTTACAATTGTAGATGAAACCAACAATGGATTTAACAATCGAGATCTTTGCCATCAATATTGCCTTTATCTCTTGACCATGCATATGTTTAGTAGTCGCAACCTGTTTCTCCCACTCTTGATCTGCGTCGCTGTACAATCGTATATAACCAAGCGACAAAACAACTGTATCACTGGATTTCAAACTAAGAAATAAGAACACGTGAGCGAGGTTTCCGATCGGAACAAAATAAGAAATAAGAAATGGATGATTGAGTAGGCAGGGGGTTGGGTTTTAGTATTTCCTATTATATTCTTCTATGATTTTCTTTTTGTTTGAATAAATAACATAAATAGTTTAGGTGGTTACAACTAAAAGTTTTTTTTTTTTTTTTTTCATAATTTAATAAAACCTGAACATAATTATCTATAATTAATATATAATAAAAGAAACCTGTTTTGGGACACGTGTCATTCATTGGAGACACCTATTTTTAGGGTTTTTCGTGTTTCTTTTATATTTATCTTCTAATAATTATAGATAATATTAAATAGAAAAAAAATTAATTGAATAAAAAAATATATTGGATAACATCGGATTACTTAGATGATAACATACACATATGAGATTTTTTTTTTTACTATTATTATTGTTTTATTATTTATCAAATATATCGATTACTTTAATTTTTTATACATAAGACTTTATCCAAAATTATATTTATTTAATATACTATTAATCTAAAATTACATTTATTATATACAAGACTTTATCCAAAATTATATTTATTTAATATACAATCAATCCAAATTTACATTTATTCAACTCGTGTGGCACACAAAGTTTTTTAACTTTTTTATTATTTGGTATATAAATTACATTTGTTCAACCCATACAATACACGTGGTTCTTAAAGGTATAATATTTATTATTATTTTTTTTGAACGAAAAATTATTTTATTCACGGCTGTTTTTAAAGATTTAACTTTTTATTATTTGGTATATAAATTACATTTATTCAACCTATATAAAACACGAGGTTTTTAAAGATATAATATTTTTTTATTATTTAATATATACAATTACATTTATTCAACCGGTGTAATAAATGAGATTTTTAAAAATATATTATTTTATTTTTTTAGTATGTAAAATTACATTTTTTAACCCGTGTAATACACGGGGTTATAACCTAGTTTTATAATAAAATTTTAAGGTTAGACCTCAAAATTAAAAACCAGTTACCTTTTTAAAAAATTAAACCACAAACATGTTACCTTTTTAAAACCATACAAACTATTTTAATTTAGATCCAAACTTATTCATTATTTTAAAAATAATTAACTATTATATACACACATATACATATATATATATATATATATATATTGTTGATGAGTGTTGATGTATAGTAATTTTATTTTTATAATAATATATAGTTTTTTATTATTTTATTATTTAATATATTATAATAAATTATTATTATATTTACTTTTAATAACATATTTTTCTTTTTTTTAAATATATTTCCTTTACCTTTTTTTAATAATTTTTTTTTGAACATATATTAATTTATCGATTAATTTGATACTTATTTAATAAGTTACGTTTATAACCTTTTTTCTAAAAACTTAAGTACGTAGTTGTGCTTGATTTCTTTATCTGATATTCCGTTATAAGTTTTGTTAAAACCGAAATTGTACTCAAAATAAAGTATTTATTTGATATCATAAAACGGTACGATGATAAACTAAATCTTTCTAATGGTTTGACTTTCTAAATAACATACTTTATTTTTAAATCACGTTTGTTTTACATTATTATTTGATTGGTTTCGCCGTAACGCGTGATATAGAAAAAACTAATCATAATCATAAACTAAAAAAAAGAAAAAAAAGAAAACAACATACCTAAGACATAGTCATTTATGCAACATAACTTCCAATTAGCATGGATAAAAAGTGATATCTTTCATACCATATCAAGTTAAAAAAAAAAAAAAAAAACCTCTTTCTTTGTGTATCAAATCAAATCAAATAATAAATATATTAGAAAAAGGTAGCAAAAAATCTATATCTATCCATTATATATACACACATGATATACACACACATTACTCTCTCTCTCCTCTCTCTCTCTCTCGACGGCACAGAGATCTCGATCAGTGATGCCCTTGCCCCAAACAAGTCTTCACTTCTAATCAATCACCGGTTCTGTCTTCAACATCTGGTAAATGTTTTTCTGTTTTTCAATCTCATCGTTTACCTAATTTTACTGTTTCTAGTTGTTTGAAAAATCTCGTTATTATTGATCTTTATGTTATGGATGATTTATGTTGGTTGTTGTTGAATCAGATCCATGCTTTGTGATATTTTTGTGGGAAATTGAAATATTGTGAAAGTTATGATCTGGGTTTTGATTCGTGTTTAGTTTTGTTTGTTGTGAGTGGATCTTGTTGTGTTGGGGATGATTGAAATTGGTTTAATTTGAATGATTGGTTAATTGTGGTTTATATTATGAAGATCAAGAAAGATTTTTGGTGATTAGTGGTTTTGAAAGCCCCTTGTTTTTCTTATCTATAAACGAAAGAAAAGAAGGGAAAAGGGAATTAAGGAGAGGGGAGAAAGGAAAGGGAACGATAGAGTGTAATTTCGTGTTTCAGAGTTTGAATGAAATTAGTGTTTATGGTGCTTGTAAAGCTTGATTCGGTCGTCTAATGAAACAGGTTCTGTTGTTCTCTCCACAGGATTTTCGATTTTTGAAGATTACCGTAGCTAGTTTATCTTGAAAACATCATGGCTATTGATGCTGTTGTGTCGGAATCAGCCCATGTGTCTGTTGAGAATGTGAAGAAAGAGAGCAGTGCCAATGGGCATGTTGGTGAAAATGAATCCGGTTCTCATGTGAGTGAATCCGTTCGTGTGGAGAAAGCACCCGAACCCAGTTTTCCAAAGGATGTTGTTGACGAGTGGCCCGAAGAAAAAAAGTTTCACTCACTTTATTTTGTTAAATACCGAACAGTTGAAGACCAGGCTCTGAAAGCTAAACTTGATCAGGCTGATAAAGATCTTAAAAAGCTTAATTTGGCCCGTGACCCCATAACTGAAAAGCTGAGGGCAAAAAGGGTAATTTGTTATATCAATACTCTTGAGCTTAAATACAACACTCTTGTCTTGACTTGTTAATACTAATTTTGATTGAAATTTTGTTTTTCTAGAATGAACGAGCACAAGTAATTGGTCAACTTAAGGCGCTCGTCGAAGAAAAAAACCATTTCAGGACGATCATGGATGGAAAGAGAAAAGAAATCGAGCCACTGCAGCAGGCTTTAGGCAAATTGCGGGGCCCGAACAACGCGAATAGAGACAACCGAGGAGGTTACATATGCTCATCTGAGGAAGAGCTCAATGATGTTGTAAGCACGGTTATAGTACATAATGAAGTCCACTTGTGTAGAAATAAAACGTTCAGTGCCTTCTGTTTTTGTTTATTTCTGATGTTTGATTTTTACTCTTGAATATTGATGCAGATTAAGAGCATGCAATACCGCATTCAACATGAAAGTATTACTCTAAACGAGGAGAAACAAATCATTAGAGAAATAAAACAACTTGAAGGGACGAGGGATAAGGTTATTGCAAACGCTGCTATGAGGGCTGAAGTTCAAAAATCTGTTGGTGAAAAAGATGCCATTCAAGACCAGGTCAAAGTAAGAAAACCTCTTCTGTAACACTGTATGGTTAAGCGTAGTGTATAAATTAATTTATTAATGCTTACCTTGATTCCATGTTGTTTGTAGTCTATTGGCGTTGATCTTGATGGGGTCCGCAAAGATCAACAAGCTATTAAGGCCAAACTTAAGACACTGGAGACTGAAAAAGAGGCCATAAACAGTGTGATTGCTTCTTTAGAGGAGGAATTGCGTGTAGTGATTGAGAAAAGGGATAAGGTCTATGACAAAATTCGCGAGCTGAGGAATAAACGTGAAGAAGGGGTATGTTAGTACTTTCATTTAAGGCTAGATTTTGTGTTTTAGAATTTTTAAAAAGATGTTTTCTCATTTGTTTCGTTTTCTGTCTTTCCAGAATACTTGCTTCTACCAAAACCGCTCCCTCTTGAACGATGCAAGAAGGCTGGCTGCGAGTAAGGACGTTAATGCCCTTATAGAGCTTTCAACCTTAGAGGTTTGTTAAGCACTTCAGTTGTCTGATTTCTATATTTTATAAACAATGGGAACACATTCAAACGCTTATATTCGCTTATTGAACTCAGGTCGACAAATTCATGTCGGAGTGGAACAGTAGTAAAGCGTTCAGGGAAGATTATGAAAAAAGAATATTGCAATCACTCGACATGCGCCAGCTCAGCAAAGACGGGCGTATGAGGAATCCGGAAGAGAAGCCTTTGGTTGCACAACAATCACCAGCCCCTGTTCCCGTTGAAACAGAGGTCGTAGCAAAACCAAAGGCGAAACAACCAAAGGAAGATCCCGCTCCACCTCTACCACCAGTTGCCGTAATTGAGAAAGAAAAAGACAGCAAAAAATCGAAAGAAGGAAAAAAGAGTAAAAACGAGAAATTAGTAGTAGTAGAAGAAGAAGAAGAGGAGGAAGTTTACGGGTTGGAGAAAAAACCGGTGAAAAACGAAGTCGTGGATGAAGCGAAGCTCAAGGAGATAAAAAGGGAGGAGGAGATCGCAAAAGCAAAGCAGGCGTTAGAAAGAAAGAAGAAGCTGGCGGAAAAAGCTGCGGTTAAAGCGAAAAAGAAAGCCGAAAAGGAAGCCGAGAAGAAGCTCAAGGTTTGTTTAATAAAAAACTTTCTTGCTTGACTACATTTGTCGACTATGAAACTTGTTTGACTTGTGGCCAACTCTATTCCAGGATCGCGAGAAGAAAGAGAAAAAGAAAATGCAGGCTTCTATGCCGGCTGTTGAGGCTGCAGAGGAACCGACAGTGGAGGAGGCAGCTGTGGAGGAAGCGCAGGAAGAAAAAGAAACTGTGAAACCGGCAACGAAGACCAAAGAGACTATTAAAGTGAGAGGCAGAAGCAACAGGGGGAAAGGGCCGGAGTCGCTTTCAAAGGTGATATTGAAGCGTAAGAAGTCAAACAACTACTTGTATTACTATGCTGCCGGTGCTGCTGCAATCATGGTTGTGGTTTTAGCAGTTGGATACAACATGTATGCGTAGAGGAGGAATGAGTGGATACTTGTGGTTTGGTTGGGAAGTAACTTACTTTTGTTTTTGTATCTGAGAAGTTGAAATATGTTTAGAAAGAGGTAGTTTGGAACATGTACGGGAGGAGCGTTAGTGTACTTTTTGACAATTTGCTATTATGTTTTGCATGTCGTCATATAAAGGTAAGCTGGTCTGTCTTTTCTTCGTTATCAATATACTGTCTGTCTTATAACCATCTCTAGAAACCCAAAATGACACTAAAAAAGGTCTAAAGACAGTGCAAGGAAAATCAACATGAAAGTTATGGGCGCTTGAACTTAATTTCTGCTTTAGCCGTGGATATTGTAGCAATTAGCAATTCTTTTGGCATCTTTACTTCAAGGGGGTTTTGACTGTTTTACATGAAGCTACTGTTGTAGCATAAGATGTTTGTTTGTTCCCAGCAATTTGAGAATTCAAAGGAGCATCTGCAGGCACCCTTCTGTAACAACATTCACCGTTATATTTCTTTCTTGCCTCCTCTTCCTCTTTAGCCTGATATTTCTGTAACAACATTCACCCTTATATTTCTTTCTTGCCTCCTCTTCCTCTTTAACCTTTTGAATAGCATCATTCCTAGCAATCTCATCTTTGGCAAGTGGGATCCCTCCCTACTGTTAATTCTTTTGAAATTGTATTTAACTAGTAAGAGTCCCCGCACGTTGCGGCGGGAATTCAGTCGACATCGGTTTGATTTCTTACGATACTGATACGGTACCCAACACTCGGTATAGCAATAGAAAGAGTCATTATATACCCAAAAGGATGGCGATACGTGTTTTACATCGATCAAAATTGTAAAAACAAATATTACTAACACTTCACATTGTATTGATACCGATGCTAATGTTGTTCGGACGAAATCGCCATGATACCAATATTGTTGAGACAATATTAGTTTGGTTGGTCACGGTTTCTGTACCATACTCACACTCGTTATAACTTATGATCCCAAAAACACTTTGTTGTGAATAAAACTTCATTTTCAATGAGATATATATTTAAATAAAAATAAGCACGTCGCAATCTGTGTATCAGTAATGGTTCTAATAGTACCGACACGAACATCGATATTGTTTAGTCGAAATCCACATGGTATCGATATTCTTGGTAAGGTATCAGTTTCGTTCGTCACGGTACCGGTACAATACTAACACTCGCAATAGCTTACCATATAAAAGAGATACTCTATTGCGTATACTACTTCATTTTCAACGAAAATTGTGCAAAAAACCATAAAAACGAATATATTGTCAAAAAAATAACATTTGTAATTACAACTTAATTTAGAATTTTAAATATAAGTATAAATAGGTTAAATGGAGCATGAAAAATAATAAAAGAAAGAGTAAATTACTTTTTGAGTCCTTTTGTTCTAGTGGTTTTAACCAGTTGAATCCAAAATCAAAATATTTAACGCCCTGAGTCCTTAGACGTCTTTTTTATAACCATTTGAGTCCAAATTTTAACCTTTTGAGTGCAATTATTTTTTTTTAAATTGGACTCAAAAAGTTATAAAATGAACAAAATTGGACTCAAAACGTTATAAAATGAACAGTTAGGGACTCAGGGCGTTAAACTTTTTGATTTTGAACTCAAGTGGTTAAAACCACTAAAACACAATGACCCAAAAATAATTTACTCTAAAAGAAATTTAAGAAGGGTTAACATATGTATATAATATAACCTTATAGAACGAATTATTTATTTAACCTGACACAAAAACACACAAAAAATGGGAAAAATTGTCTACCTAGCAGGAATCGAACACAAAAGCTTAGTTTTATACAGGAATCGAACACAAAAGCATTTTTATCAAAATATTATTATAGCTAATGTACAAATATTATTATAGCTAGTGTAAATTTCAAAATTCATATGGAAAAAATTAAAAGCATTTTTATGAAAATATTATTATAGTGGATGTACAAATTTATGACTTTAAAAGCATTTTGAGGATATAAAATTTGAATATATTAATAATATAAGTAATATCTCCTTTGTAATTGTAAGGATATATAATATAATTTTTCATAGAGGCTTCACTTGTATTAGCTTTCATTGTGTACACAAAGACATTTTGAAAATTCATAAACACTTGTATTTAAAATATTGCCTTTTTACATAAACATTGGGATGGGATCCTCAACAATCATCCTAATGTTATAAATATATTATTAATATTATAGTTATCAACACAAAAAATAGATTTGTTTCTTCTCCAAGTTTTCTTCTCCTATATATACTTCCCATTGTATCTCTTGTACGAGATATCTATCAATGAAATATCTCTTTCTCCATACATCTCTTTCTCTTATTGTTTGCTATTAGGCTTGTTTCATAACACTTAACACTTTGTTCCTCCTATAGAGCAATTTCCTTTAAAGAAGAATAGTAAAAGCTGATTTCATCACTATCAGGATATTTGACCAATCTAGTATAGTAGCTAGAGCATGAATAACAAACAAGACCCATATCCAATTGATACATCATAAATATAAGGAAGAACCTCTATGCAATCACAATAGGGTGGAGGGTATGGTTAATCACTCTAGGGTGATTGAGTGAAATCCTACCCAATAACTAAGGCTGTCAAATCGTGTCTTAACAGGTTTCTGACGGCGCGCACAACATAAGTTTCAAACATGATTACGACTCGTTTAACTACTTTCTACCTCATGTTTATAAAACGGTTTTATGTTTAATGTACAAAGATAAATAAATGATAGATCCTAACATTGTAATTTTAATTATTTTAAAAATTAAAAAAGTCAAAGGGTGTATTTTACAGTCAAACAGGTCTAATCGTGTCTTAACCCAATTGCCAGCCCTACCAATAACATTATGCCATGTCAACTCCCCATTACACTTCCCGATCGGTGACTCCCACTCAATCACCCACTCACCGATTAGACTGAGTGTAGTGGGGCGACTCCCCACCCCAAGTCGCCCCAAGTCGCCTGGAACACCGCCCCCGGGGGCGACTTGGGGGGCGACCCCCTCTTGCCCGACTCATTCTCGTCGCCCATTTCAAATGTCTTGATTTCCAATATAGCCGTTGCCAACGGTTATGTTGGCTAAGCTTATTTTTTTTTTTTTAATAATCCAACCTTTATAAATAATATCCCATATCAAACACATTTTTACCACAATTTTCTCTCAAACTCATCAAAATTTATACCAATCTTCTCTCAATTCATCAAAATTTATACCAATCTTCTATCAACTCTTCAAAATGTATCCCCACAACATCCCTCCTTTCAACCAAAATACGCAATCTTCAAATCCACAACCCGATTTGGCGGATCCAAATGTTTTAAACAACCCCGCTTTTTACGCCTATTTCAATAATATGCACGTTCCTAGCCCTACACCGCAAGTATACTACAACAATATGTCGATACCGCAAAATATGGGGTTCGCCACTTGGAACACACAACAACCCGGTGGTTTTCAAAACGTTGGAGGATCGAGCCAACAAAATGGTATAAATTTTTTAGATATTTTTTTGTAAAGAATACGTTTTTTTTTTTTTTAACTTTGTTTGTATTCCATCTAGTGGTTGATTTAGATGACGAAGAAGTTCCGGAGACCCAGTTCGATGTCGGTCAAAAAAAGAAACGTTCACACAAGAGAAAAACAACGGGTGAAGAACGCTTGAAAACCAAACCGATACCATGGACTTCCAACGAGGAAATGAGCTTGTCAAAGGCTTGGCTAGAAATAACCGAAGACCCGAGATGTAGTAACTATCAAAAGGAAAAAACATATTGGTCTCGTATTTACAACCTTTTCCTCAAGTTGGAAGATCAAGAAGAAGGATACCGTGATGCCGATGGTGTCGGCGCGAAGTGGCGTAAAATGCGTCCTTTGATTCAAAGTTTCAACCAAATATACACTCGCCTAAGTAACTCGCGTGTGCGCCAAAGTGGTTCCGACGATGCGATGCTCCAAGCAAACGCCCAAGAGGAATACCGAGTCGAACACAAGAAGGCGTTTCCTTATCTTGCTATTTGGCAAATTTTAAGAAGGAGTTCGAAATTTAACACAGTCATCGTCTTCGATCCATTTAAAACCCGTGGCCAACCGTCGGCTAAGCGGTCAAAAACCTCATCCTCAAACGACCATCAAAGTACCGGGTCGGACGCTCGGACTCAAATAAATCTCAACGACATTGAGGAAGACAACGAAGAGCCACATGAAGAGGCCGAACCGTTTCAACCACCACGACGACCGGTTGGCCGAGATAGGGCCAAAAAATCCGCCCAAACGTCTTCTAGCGGTGCACGAATCGACTACACCGAAACGTCTGAAAAAGTGACCAATAAGTTAGACGGGTTGTTGCAAACGAGCCAACAGCGGATCAACTTAAAAAAAGAACACGGGGACCGAAAGCTAAAGCTGAAAGAAAGTCGTCAAAAAGCACTTGATTTGCAAATATTAACAACCGACACGACAAACCTTACTGGAGCCGAGCTCGCTTTAGCCGAGCAAATGAAGCAAGAAATTCGAGAAAAATATAACCTTTGTTGAAGTAATTTTTTTATTTTGGTTGAAGTAATTTTTTTATTTTGGTTGAAGTTTTTTTTTTTTAGTTGATGTATTTTTTTATTTTGGTTGAAGTAATTTTTTTTTTTAGTTGATGTATTTTTTTATTTTGGTTGAAGTAAAAAAGACTTTTATAAAAAATAGGATTTTTTTTATATCTTTTACATAAAAAAAGACAAAATAAATGGGTGCCACGTGTCGCAAGACGCCCCACCCAGCAAGGTTGCCCCACTACCCCTTTTTTGGTCAGAATCCTCTTATGTGACGTGGCGCCACGTGTCGCAAGACGCCCACTCAAAAGGTTGCCCCACTACACTCAGTCTTACTATACCCTCCACCCTTACTCATTTTCCAAAAAGTATTACTCTGATGTTCATTAGTATTTTAACAGTTGACCAGAAGAGATTTGACAACTGACATCATTATTGCTCTGCTAAAATACATGAAGTCAACGAACAGGTTGACCGACAATTGCTTGTCTCGGTAATTATTAATCCCGAGATCCTTTGTTTAACCATTTGAGTTGCTATCTATGACCATAACTAACTCTCAGTAAGCGCTTTCTTTTTAACCAACCGCCATTAACAACCTTCATGAATTGGATCATTTGAAGAACTAGCCATAGAATTCACGAATTGGTCTGGTCCTTTCATGATTGTTGAAAGAATTAGTAAAAGGATGGATCTATTCACACACCCATTTGGTCTATTCACACACCCAAACGCCCGGCTATGGCCAAAGCGGGGCGCTTTGGATTAAAGTCAACAGACAAAAGCTGAGCACGTCACTTCCTGTCCGGCGACCTCGTACCGAAGCTGCCCGCTTTGCCAAAGCAGGGCATTTTGGTCTGGCAGTTTATTTTTGGGGGGAAAAGTAGGGTTTTGGTGAAAAAAAAATGGTTGTTTGTTTGTTGTTTGATTGTATTTGATTGTGTTTTTTTGTTGAAAGGTTGTAGATTTTTTTTTTTAATTTTACAAGACATATTTAATTTAAAGGTGATTTAAAGTTATTTTATTTTTACAAAAACATATATATATTAGTGTTATTAATATATCAAGTAATAGGTTACTTTTTTTTATTTTTTTTTGTCAATTTATATCATATCTTTGACTAATTTATATTGTTATGTTCTTTTAGTTTTCATGATGAAACCGGAGCTGTTATCTCGGTTCTTCAGTACTTTCGTGATAAATACAATATTTATATTAGTTATCCAGTGCAGAAAAATGCGGTTTCTGTATCGGTTATTCAGATCTCTATTCAGTCATCTTTCAAAACTGCAATACTCGAATGTACAGAAAATCCCGAAAAAGTTTAACAGAGATCATCGGAAGCAAATCCTGTTGAACAACAATGTCCTGTTAATTGTTTCAGATGACATGCTTGGTAACAAAGAGGAACACTTTCTTCTTTTGTTTTTCGATCTTTGTTAGTTGTTAATATTTTATTTTTTTCTACTTTTAGAAAGGTTTGAGAGAGAAAGTTGTAGTCAAATTACAGTTAGGTGCTGTTTGTTTTTTCAGAGGTAAAATGTCTGTAGTCTGCGGACCACATCTGCAGGCATATGTAGCTGAAGAGGTGGACCAAACCTCTGCGGTCTGCAAGAAGAAGACTGTTTGTTTTTTAACTTCTACAAGCTGCTGAAATAAACTGAAATATAAATAAACTTATTTTATTTAATGATCAAAAACAAAGTTACATCATATATTTGATCAGAAACAACAAAATTACACTATATAATTGATCAGAAACAACAAATTACAGCATATACTTGATTAGAAGCAAAATTACACCATATAATTGATCAAGAAACAACAAAGTTACAACATATAAATGATCAGAAACAAAGTTACAGCATATATTTGATTAGAAACAACAAAATTACACTATATAATTGATCAGAAACAACAAATTACAGCATATACTAGATTAGAAGCGAAATTACACCATATAATTTATCAAGTACAACAAAATTACGACATATAAATGACCAAAAACAACAAAATTACACCATATAATGATCAGACACAAAATTACATCATATAATTGATCATAAACCACAAAATTACACCATATGAATGGTCAGTAACAAAATCACATCATATAACTGATCATAAACAACAAAATTACAGCATATAACTGATCAAAAACAAGCAATCAACATCCAGAAACACTCCGATTCAATGTTAAACCATACTACATACAAAGTCTTAACCAAAACGCGATTAAAAGTGTAGAAACCCTAAACTCGAATTCTATGCATCTTTGACATTTCCTCTGCTACTTCTGCATTTTTCTGCTCATCAATGACGGTTTTTTCAGACATTTTTCGTTTTTGTGTAGATTTCTTGCACAAAAAGTCAAACTTACAGCGATTTTATTTAAGAACAAATACCCACTAAGCATAAAAGGATCACATACCTGAATAATCAGCGATTTTATGTGGAGTGGAATAAACTGGCTGTGTGGAGGGGAATAATCAGCGGCGGCTGTGTGAAGGAGCTAGGGTTTTGGAGTAGAGGTGCTCGGCGGTGGTGCTCGGCTGTGGAAGGTTTCAGATCGGCGGGAGGGGTGGAGGGCGGCGTGGCAGCGGCTGGAGGTGGAGGAGCAGGGGAGGTCGGCTGAAGAATGGAGAAGGGAACTAGGGTTTTGAGAGTTTTGTGTTTGGAAGAGGTTGAAGAGGTATGTGAAGAGGTAAATCAACATCTGCCCGAGGAAGAGGTGCTGAAGATGTTTTTTAATGAATTGTCTTCTGAAAAACAAACAAGCTTCAGACCCCTATGTCTGCGCATGGTCTGCTTGGTGAAGACAAAAGAGGTCCTGAAGCTCTTTTAACAAAAAACAAACAACACCTTAGTCTTAAATGGTACAAAAATGTGACGATACCAAAAGAAGCAGCACTTTGGACACTGTTGGGTTATCATCTTTCAACCCCATGTTGATAAGTGTGTGTTTATTTTGATTTAATGCTTCAGTTTACTTGAATCTTTGTGTGTGTTTTTTTATTGCAATTCAGTCAAGACCGACACGGGTAAGATCGTGCCACTTGATGTCAAAGGCTCAGACACTGTTGGCAGCGTCAAGCTCAAAATACAGGCCAAGGAACATATCCCCTTTGACCAACAGGAGCTGATCTTCAACGAGAGAAATCAAGTGTCCGTCTATTCAATTGAGAGAAATCATTGTATTACATCCCCGTTGAAAAACAGAATCGATAATTTTTTTTAGGGAAAATGGGGTTGAAAGATGATAACCCAACAGTGGAGGATCTCATTCTACAGCTTCGATAAATTCAGGGTATTCTCAAATAATATTTCCTAGATGTTTGAAGACCAACAAATGTCCAAAGTGCTGCTTCTTCGTTCGCCTGACCAGGCAATGAAGAACCCCTAAAACGGGACATAATCCCAGATTGTCTAGAGAAGCGCTTTTATCATGTGTCATATGAAACAAGTGTCTGACTTGGACAACGGTATATCAACGAAAGGAATTCTAAAAAGGAAAAGAGACACAACTCGTGTAGTTGCAAAAAGCAGAATCACAGTCCTTTTCCTTCAATTTTCAGAACATTCTCCACAAACTATAACAAATTCCTTTTCCTTCAATTCTGTTGATGTGTCATCATTGGAGTTAGTAGGATTTCTAAATACAACTGTAGGATACGTACTTAAAGGTCTCTCTCTAAAAGAAATCCACATCATCAATAATCGATACAAACTTCTTCGAGCTAACTGCCGATATCTCATCCTTCGTATCTATTTTACAATTAAATCAACTCATCCTCCGATTTAAGCGGCGTTTTCTGATCAACGTTTACCGAATAACTAGCATTTTACTCATTTTGTTAAAATGATTGATTATTCATTTAAAATATGCACAGATCCTACATATTCATATGAAAATGGTGGAATGTTGAGTTTAGAATATAACAATACGGACAACGAGGCGAATTAGAAAGCAAATGAGTACGTGGATGGGGATGTACCACGATCGCCATGTTCCTCTGCGATTGATATAGCTTCTTCCTCCAATGGTGAAGTCAAGTTCACCTTTTCCATATGCTTTGGTGATTGTTCATGCTTGCGCGTATATCCGATGAAAACAGCTGCCCAAATTGCTTTGGTGGTTGCTTTGGAGAAATTGTAACAAATAGTGAGTTATTTGCATGAAATGAAAAGAACAAAAATGAGGTGCATACGTACCTTGTCTTATTGGATGCTGATTGGAGTTCAGAAGGTTTTTTAAGGGATGAAGAGGCCCTTTGTTTGGACGCCACATTGTTTGAAAACGTCGCACGCTTCATTAACCATAGGTATTTAACGAACATCCATCAAGATCAAAAGGAAAACTTGTGTTTCCCATAGTCACAAACGATTGCGGTTTTTATTTCCCATAGCCACCGTTTCCGTAGTCAAAAAACGGTTGCGGTTTGCTCATTCAATCTTCATTGCTTTATTAAAATTAACAAGGCGGTCTTGGTTGCATATTTTAGGGAGACCTTTAAGTACGGATCCTACAACTGCATTTGGAACAAGATCACCATTTTAGGGTTTTAGACAACCTGGGACTATGTTCCGTTTTAGGGTTTCTTCATCACCTATAACAATGTCGATAAACGTTGATCGGAACACGCCGTGTAAATCTCAGTTATGTCTCATTGCATTATGACAATACTGACAGTGGTGCTGGTCTTTTCTCCCACTGTGCAAACTTGAAAAATCTCACCATAACACATTGTAGACTGGTGGGCTTGAATGGTTTTAATATATTTCATCTTTGACTATCTAGTCTAATACTTGAAAATGGATATGATCGTGTCAAGATCTTTATCTATCATGTCATCGACCAACTGCTCGAAAACCCTTCCGTTTCTCGGGTTCGCATTTCTCATGTGATTGTCTAAAGAAGCGCTTTTATCATGTGTCATCTGATTGTCATTCCGAATAACTAGCAGAAGACGTGTCGGGTTCTTCTGCTAGTTATTCGGAATGTTTCGAATCATCATAGAAGACGTGTCGGGTTCTTCTGCTAGTCACAAACAGTTGCGGTTTGTATTTCCCATAGCCACCATTTCCGTAGTAAAAAACGATTGCGGTTTGTAATAAAAGGAAAGGGATTTCTCCTCGCTAATTTCCCCATTCACCGTGAAATCGAACAGTTTCTTCATAGATTCCGTCTGGTTTCAAAGCCGATTGAGGATTACGAGTGTTCTAGACTCGTGGAAGGCATGCTTGTTTGTGCGATTTACAGAAATAAGGATGAAGCTCTGTATTTTGATGCCGCGGGGAAACATGAAAGAAGACCACCTCACGAAACGAGCTTTCATAATCATGGCCGAATAGAGATATGAATATCCCCTCGGTAGTTGTTACCACATGACACATGATAAAAGCGCTTCTTTAGACAATCTGGGACTATGTTCCGCAAATTGGGAACCACGTATTCGTGTGTAAAAGCTCGGAAAGATGACCTAGTAGAGATCTGAATATCCCCTTGGTATTTGTTACAACATGACACATGATAAAAGCGCTTCTTTAGACAGTCTGGGACTATGTTTCGTTTTAGGGTTTTTTCATCACCAATAACAATGTTGATACACGTTGATTGGGGTGCTGGTCTTTTCTCCCACTGTGCAAACTTGAAAAATCTCACCATAACACATTGTCTAGAGAAGTGGTTTTATCATGTGTCATATAACGCAAACAAGTTCTCCATAGTTTGTGCAAATCAATTTCTGTAACATCACTTCATCAATAATCGACATAAACTTCTTCGAGCTAACTGCCGACATCTCATCCTTCTTATCTATTTCACAATCAAATCAACTAATAAACAACCAAAACACTACCATAGGTGAACCCTCCAGAAGAAATCGCAGGCTGATACATAAATGTGCATATAATGCATAGAAAAGAGCTCAGCAATTTGCATCCACTAACCATACTGTTATTACATCCGAGACGATTCAAGTGAGTCATATGAAGCAAGTGTCTGCCTATTCAATTGAGAGGAATCATTGCATTATATCCCTGTTGAAAACAAGCTTGAAAAGGTTTAGCACCAGCAGGGATCATGTTAAAGGAAGGCTGGTGAAGATTAGCTGACACTCGCCATTCTCTTGAACCTTCTGCAGACATGCATCTCTGAGCAGTCACCGAGAGTGAAAAGACGCACGTGAAGGTTAGCTAACACTCCATGGGCTATGTGGCAGTCGCTATCCAAATCGATCGTTGTTAAGCCAAAGCCGGTTGAGGATTACGAGTGTTCTAGACTCTTTCAAGGCATGCTTGTTTGTGCGATTTACAGAAATAAAGATGAAGCTTTGTATTTTGATGCCGCAGGGAAACATGAAAGAAGACCACATCACGAAACGAGGTTCCATAATCATGGGAAACGAAGAAATTTGATCTTGGAAGATATTCAATATTTGGATACAGCTTCAGGTCACGAAGATCACTCTGCAGTAGTTGATCATGACGACCGGTTGAGTCATCGGGAAAACTTTTCCTCAGGGGAGGGTGGGTAGTATGAGTCTGAGTATATTGTGGTTCGTGAAGGGGTAGGGATAATGTTTTATGGGTGGTGAGTTGTGGTTGATTTATAGGAGGAGGTTATGAAACGAATATATGTTTATGCGAATTTAAAGGACTTGCAAGGAATGCTACCATCTATGCGGGCTTTCCATCCATATATTCCGTCCAACATATGACACATGATAAAAGCGCTTCTCAAGACAATCTGGGATTATGTTCCATTTTATTACGGTCGTCATGATCAACTACTACAGAGTGATCTTTGTGACTTGAAGTTGTACCCAAATCTTCGATCTCTTCCATGTAAAAGCTCGGAAAGATGACCGAATAGAGATATGAATATCCCCGTTTCCGTAGTCAAAATTTATCGATTCTTTTTTTCAACGAGGATCTAATGCAATGATTCCTCTCAATTGAATAGACAGACACTTGCTTCATAGGACTCACTTGAATCGTCTCGGATGTAATAACAGTACATTTGGCATCCGTGCCTGGTTGAATTACAGAAAGCAAAGGATAACAAAGATGAACATTATATTTATCACAAAAGTACTGAACAACATGTTGTAAAAGTTGCGTCTTTTAAGAAGTCCAACAATCCGTTCGTTATCTGTTGTTGTCTCAACAATATGAATGCAAGCAACGAATTTGACAACTGTGATAGCTTACTAAAAGTTCCTCAGGCTCACGGCAACCGCACTAGTTTTTCAATCAATTCAACTATGTTGGTTCGGTTTAGTTTTTTTCTGACTGTTTCAGTTATGTTTCAATAAATAATATCTGATCGAGAAGCACTAAAATAACAACGGTTCTCCAATTCAATCTTTATTGCTACATTAAAATTAACAAGGCGGTCTCGGTTGCATATTTTAGAGAGACATTTAAGTACGGATCCTACAACTGCATTTGGAACAAGAAGTCCAACAATCTGTTCATTATATGTTGTTGTCTCAATAATATGACTGCACGCAACGAATTTGACAACTGTGACAGGTTATCAAGCCACCGTTTCCGTAGTCAAAATTTATCGATTATTTTTTTCAACGGGGATGTAATGCAATGATTTCTCTCAATTGAATAGACAGACACTTGCTTCATAGGACTCACTTGAATCGTCTCGGATGTAATAACAGTACGTTTGGCATCCGTGCTTGGTTGAATTGCAGAAAGCAAAGGATAACGAAGAAGAACATTGTATTTATCATGAAAGTACTGAACAACGGTTGTAGGTGCGGTTTTGAATTAAACTGAGTTTAGAAAAAAAAAACCTCAAAGCGCCAAGCTTTGACCAAAGCGGGGCATTTTGGGGTTTTATTTTTTTTAATCAGTTTAATATAAAACCGCACCTGAGACTTGGGGTTTTTCTTTTATTTTTTTAAAATCAGTTTAATATAAAGCTGCACCTGAGACTGTCGCGTCGTGTCGTGTTTTGCCACTATAATTTAAAGTTGTTTTATAACGGTCGTTTAACGTGAGTGTACCGGTTATAGTTAACTTATAACAGCCGTTTATAAAGATACGTTTCATTTTGCCATTGTTTTTATAAATGCTTACCAATTTTATTTTGTTATATTACACGAACATGTTTAATTAAAACAACGTACAATAAGTTGCGAAAGAGACGTACGAAATAAATGGAAACAACTGAAACAAACATCGTGTAAACTAAAAGATCTACCGCATAAATATAAATATAATCAGTTTGTACATACAAAAGACAAGTACAAAATACGATGTCAACTTCAAAAGTACAACTGAATGTCTAATAAAAATAAAAGACTAAAGCTACTGATCCTCTGGCGGTGGGGACGGTGGCAGTGGCAGGGGCGGCAATCCCAAATGACCCACGATCTGCAAGAGCGTCTGTATGACCCAGTCCACCTGGGCGTCAATACGTCGGAGGCGCCGATCGAAGTCCCGGGCCACGGCCTGCGCAACAGGAGGCAGGTCTGCAATGACGTGCTGTGGGTACTGCGGCGGCTGCGGAGCTGGCGGCGGCGGTGGTAGGATCCCCTTGTCAGCGACGGCATCAACCGGAGGCGAACCTGGCAGAGCCTGATCCTGAACCTTAGGCTCAGGCTCTTACCTATAGCCTGTCGCTGAAGCCGCTGAGCCTCATCCTGAACATGCCTCGGCGCTAGTATGCCGGACCTCTCCTCAATGACTACTGGGATCACCTCCGGTATCACCTTGGGCACCCAAACC
Source organism: Helianthus tuberosus (assembly GCA_030545235.1). Lineage (NCBI taxonomy): Eukaryota > Viridiplantae > Streptophyta > Magnoliopsida > Asterales > Asteraceae > Helianthus > Helianthus tuberosus. The sequence continues at coordinate 6,793 of JARYGA010034399.1, read as the reverse complement.
TGGTCATTCGGGCTGCGAAAGCGCAGGCCCTTGGGGAAATTGTGTGTCATACGCATGCTATATACTGATGACCAGCCTAATGTAGTCGAGGGAATGGGGTCCGACAGGTTGGGGTCATGCTCGGGCACCAACCCTAAAGAGCGCGCGATCGCTGTAACGTAGGCCCTGCCGAAAAGCATACCGCGCTCCTGCCTATGATAAGCGGTAGCAAAGTACTGCGCCAGGCTCTCAGCGAGCGCGCACGTCCGAGGCCGCAACAGGAAGTAGAGAAAGAAAAGGTCACCCATGTTGACCTTGTCTCGGCTGTGAAACCGGGGCACGATCGAGGACGCAATGATATGGTGGAGGTATCTGTGCAGGGGGTCCTTGAGGGTGGTGGCCTTTTACGAGTATTTCCCAAAGGGGGCCCTTGCAATAGCCCTCCAGAAATAGATAAGGGTCTGCCTGTCCAACCGTATCAAGCTCGGCCGCAGTGTACAAACCTGAATGGACGGCAAAATGCCGCAAGCTCATCCCAAACTCCTGTCCGGCCAGAAGAAAAGTGATCTCGTGCACGACATGGTCCGGGTCCTCCATGTAATCCGCCGGATACGGCTGGTATATAAATGTGGAAATGAACTCGACCGTAAGCTCACGATACGAGTCCTCCAACGCTGTCTGGAACAAGCGCGAAAATGGGGAATCCAACCCAATAATACCCCTCGCCCTCGCGTCCTCCCCCACTGTCTCTAAAAGCCCCAAATCAATCCCGACATGCACACCTATCTCCAGAAAATCAACACAAATCAAGAGATCCGCAACCCAAACCGGGGGCAAAACGCTGCGCTTTGGGCTTAGCCGGGTGCTTTGCCCCGTCTGTTCACCACAAACACAAACCCAGCTAATCCCGACCCAAATCAACAATCAAGACTCGAAATTTTCAGAAAATAGTGAAGTCTAAATGATTGGGGACTAGTAATCTAACCTTTTAGAAGTCGAATCGATGAAAATGGTCTTGAAACGAGCTCCAACGACGTCCACTGTGTGTTTTCGCACCTTTGTGTGTGTTTTTTGTGTTTGGTTGAGTTTGGGCAAAGCTGCACATTTGCACCTTTTAAGTTCAATTCGAAGTGCCCCGCTATGGCCAAAGCGGGGCGTTTTGCTTTCATATTTTACATATTTGGCCCAGAGGGACCAAAAATGGAAATTTTCAAACACCCAAAGCGGCCCGCTTTGGTCAAAGCTCGGCGTTTTGTTTTTTTTTATTTTTTAAAAATCATTTTGATTCAAAAACGCGCCAACGACCGTCGTAGCGTGTCGTATTTTGCCACCATAATTCATAATGCTTAGTTTATGGTCTATACGACACGTTCCGGGTAACTTCGGTCATACCTGTGGCCGTCTTACATGATTCCAGGCTATTGTGTTTTGATTTTACTTGTATATCAACGTGCCGTGTTGTGTGTAAACACGTCCTGCCGGATCAGTATTCGATTTGTTTTGTCATTGTACTTCGTATTATGAATTATAGTGGCAAAATACAACACGCTACGACGGTCGTAGGCGCGTTTTTGAATTAAAATGATTTAAAAAAAACCAAAGCGGTCCGCTTTGGTCAAAGCTTGGCGTTTTGGGTTTTTTAAAATTTTTTTAAAAATCATTTTAATTCAAAAACGCACCTACGACCATCGTAGCATGTCGTATTTTGCCACCATAATTCATAATGCTTAGTTTATGGTCTATACGACACGTTCCGGGTAACTTCGGTCATACCTGTGGCCGTCTTACATGATTTCGGGATATTGCGTTTTGATTTCACTTGTATATCAACGTGCCGTATTGTGTGTATACACCTCCTACCTGATCAGTATTCGATTTGTTTTGTCATTGTACTTCGCATTATGAATTATAGTGGCAAAATACGACACGCTACGACGGTCGTAGGCGCGTTTTTGAATTAAAATGAATTTTAAAAAATAAAAAAAATCCTGAAACGCCAAGCTTTGACCAAAACGGGCCGCTTTGGATTTTTTTTTTTTTTAAAAACCAGTTTAATACAATCGCAAACAAAACCAAACACGATCAGGTATCAGAGAACGTGTACTTCAACCTGAGTGTTGTTTTAGAATGTTATATTTATTTTATGAGTAAATTACAAAAATTGTACTTTTCCGTTACACTAGATTTGCAAACAAACCCTACACTTAAACCCCTCTTCCACCTTCACATGCTCCTCATTTTTCTTCCTCTGATCATACAACTCAAGAAACCACTCTCTTAAACTTTCACCGGCGAATGCTTCATCCAAGACCTGGGTGGAGAGGAGGCTGTGGCGAAAGCGGGGCGTTTTGGTTTCCAATTTTACATATTTGGCCTAAAGGGACCGAAAATGTAAATTTTCAAACACCAAAGCGGGCCGTTTTGGTTTTTTTTTAAAATTTTTTTTAAAATCACTTTAATTCAATACTGCACCTGAGACTGTCATGACGTGTCGTGTTTCGCCACCATAACTCAAGAAACCGCTCTCGTAATCCTTCATCGGCGAATGCTTCATCCGAGACCTGGGTGGAGAGGAGGCTGTGGCAAAAGCAGTGGCTATGGGAAATCACCATTTCCGTTGTGTATTTGCTTACTGATTTGGAATTGGAGAACCGTTGTGTATCTGAATCAGGTTCTCAAACAAACACCACTAAAGATTAAAATGATTTTTGAAAAAAAAAAACCAAAGCGGATTGCTTTGGTCAAAGCTTGGCATTTTGGGTTTTTTTTTAAATTTTTTAAAAATCATTTTAATTAAAAAACGCGCCTACGACCGTCGTAGCGTGTCGTATTTTGCCACCGTAATTCATAATGCTTAGTTTATGGTCTATACGACACATTCCGGGTAACTTCGGTCATACCTGTGGCCGTCTTACATGATTTCGGGCTATTGTGTTTTGATTTCACTTGTATATCAACGTGCCGTGTTGTGTGTATACACGTCCTACCGGATCAGTATTCGATTTGTTTTGTCATTGTACTTCGCATTATGAATTATAGTGGCAAAATACGACACGCTACGACGGTCGTAGGCGTGTTTTTGAATTAAAATGAATTTTAAAAAATAAAAAAAAAATCCTAAAACGCCAAGCTTTGAGCAAAACGGGCCGCTTTGGGTTTTTTTTTTATTTTTTAAAAAATCAGTTTAATTCAATTGCAAACAAAATCAAACACGACCAGGTATCGGAGAACGTGTACTTCAACCTGAGTGTTGTTTTAGAATGTTATATTTATTTTATGAGTAAATTACAAAAATTGTACTTTCTGTTACACTAGATTTGCAAACAAACCCTACACTTACAACCCTCTTCCACCTTTACATGCTCCTCATTTTTCTTCCTCTGATCATACAACTCAAGAAACCGCTCTCTTAATACTTCACCGGCGAATGCTTCATCTGAGACCTGGGTGGAGAGGAGGCTGTGGCGAAAGCGTGGCGTTTTGGTTTCCAATTTTACATATTTGGCCCATAGGGACCGAAAATGTAAATTTTCAAACACCAAAGCGGGCCGCTTTGTTTTTTTTTAAAATTTTTTAAAATCACTTTAATTCAATACCGCACCTGAGACTGTTATGACGTGTCGTGTTTTGCCACCATAACTCAAGAAACCGCTCTCTTAATCCTTCACCGGCGAATGCTTCATCTGAGACCTGGGTGGAGAGGAGGCTGTGGCGAAAGCAGTGGCTATGGGAAATCACCATTTCTGTTGTGTATTTGCTTACTGATCTGGAATTAGAGAACCGTTGTGTATCTGAATCAGGTTCTCAAACAAACACCACTAAAGATTAATATGATTTTTAAAAAATAAAAAAAACCAAAGCGGCCCGCTTTGGTCAAAGCTTGGCGTTTTGGGTTTTTTTGAAATTTTTTAAAAATCATTTTAATTCAAAAACGCGCCTACGACCGTCGTAGCGTGTCGTATTTTGCAACCATAATTCATAATGCTTAGTTTATGGTCTATACGACACGTTCCGGGTAACTTCGGTCATACCTGTGGCCGTCTTACATGATTTCGGGCTATTGTGTTTTGATTTCAATTGTATATCAACATGCCGTGTTGTGTGTATACACGTCCTACCGAATCAGTATTCTATTTGTTTTGTCATTGTACTTCGCATTACGATTAATAGTGGCAAAATACGACACACTACGACGGTCGTAGGCACGTTTTTGAATTAAAATGAATTTTAAAAAATAAAAAAAAATCCTGAACACCAAGCTTTGACCAAAACGGGCCGCTTTGGGTTTTTTTTTATTTTTTTTAAAAATCAGTTTAATTCAATCGCAAACAAAACCAAACACGATCAGGTATCAGAGAATGTGTACTTCAACCTGAGTGTTGTTTTAGAATGTTATATTTATTTTATGAGTAAATTACAAAAATTGTACTTTCTGTTACACTAGATTTGCAAACAAACCCTACACTTACACCCCTCTTCCACCTTCACATGCTCCTCATTTTTCTTCCTCTGATCATACAACTCAAGAAACCGCTCTCTTAATCCTTCACTGACGAATGCTTCATCCGAGACCTGGGTGGAGAGGAGGCTGTGGCGAAAGCGGGGCGTTTTGGTTTCCAATTTTACATATTTTGCCCAGAGGGACCGAAAATGTAAATTTTCAAACACTAAACCGGGCCGCTTTGATTTTTTTTTTAAATTTTTTTTAAAATCACTTTAATTCAATACCGCACCTGAGACTGTTGTGACGTGTCGTGTTTTGCCACCATAACTCAAGAAACCACTCTCTTAATCCTTCACCGACGAATGCTTCATCCGAGACCTGGGTGGAGAGGAGGCTGTGGCGAAAGCAGTGGCTATGGGAAATCACCATTTCTGTTGTGTATTTGCTTACTTATCTGGAATTGGAGAACCGTTGTGTATCTGAATCAAGTTCTCAAACAAACACCACTAAAGATTAAAATGATTTTTAAAAAATAAATAAAAAACCAAAGAGGCCCACTTTGGTCAAAGCTTGGCGTTTTGGGTTTTTTTTAAATCATTTTAATTTAAAAACGCGCCTACGACCGTCGTAGCTTGTCGTATTTTGCCACACTAATTCATAATGCTTAGTTTATGGTCTATACGACACGTTCCGAGTAACTTCGGTCATACCTGTGGCCATCTTACATGATTTCGGGCTATTGTGTTTTGATTTCACTTGTATATCAACGTGCAGTGTTGTGTGTATACACGTCCTACCGGATCAGTATTCGATTTGTTTTGTCATTGTACTTCGCATTATGAATTATAGTGGCAAAATATGACACGCTACGACGGTCGTAGGTGTGTTTTTGAATTAAAATGAATTTTAAAAAATTAAAAAAAATCCTGAAACGCCAAGCTTTGACCAAAACGGGCCGCTTTGGGTTTTTTTTTATTTTTTTAAAAATCAGTTTAATTCAATCGCAAACAAAACCAAACACGATCAGGTATCAGAGAACGTGTACTTCAACCTGAGTGTTGTTTTAGAATGTTATATTTATTTTATGAGTAAATTACAAAAATTGTACTTTCTGTTACACTAGATTTGCAAACAAACCCTACACTTACACCCCTCTTCCACCTTCACATGCTCCTCATTTTTCTTCCTCTGATCATACAACTCAAGAAACCGCTCTCTTAATCCTTCACCGGCGAATGCTTCATCCGAGACCTGGGTGGAGAGGAGGCTGTGGCGAAAGTGGGGCGTTTTGGTTTCCAATTTTACATATTTGGCCAAGAGGGACCAAAAATGTAAATTTTCAAACAACAAAGCGGGCCGCTTTGGTTTTTTTTAATTTTTTTAAATCACTTTAATTCAACACCGCACCTGCGACTGTTGTGACGTGTCGTGTTTTGCCACCATAACTCATCGGCCATTGTCGGAAGAAAAAACCCTAAACGCCCCGCTTTGGCCAAAGCGGGGCGATTCAACTGACATCGTACACCATCACATCACCGTTTGTCTGGAAAACCGGCCAAAACGCCCCGCTTTGGCCAAAGCGGGGAGCTTCGAAAGGGTGTGGAAATAAGGTTTGGGTGTGTGAATAGCATGACCCTTAGTAAAATGGCTTATTAGTTGGATTTGTCTTCGGATACACAAATGTTTCATGGTTACCATTTACATTGAAATAACCCCAAAATTTAAAATTTTCTACAAAAGGAGTAAACGGGGATTAGAAAATAACACAAAAGATCAAATACAAATACGTGTATGTAAAAAAACGCGGTGGCATTTTCGTAATTAATTATTCGTAGAGTAATTATCAAAATTACTCTACAAATTATCTTGTAGGGTAATTTTGATCTTATAGAGTAATTTTGTAAAATGTTCTTGTTGTAAGGTAATTTTGATCTTTTAAACTAATTTTGTAGAGTATCATAATTACTCTACAAATGATCTTGTATGGTAATTTTGATCTTCTAAAGTAGTTTTGTAGAGTATCATAATTACTCTATGAATGATTTTGTAGAATAATTTTGAATTGTATGTTGTTTGATAATCTTGTAGAGTAATTTTGATCTATGTTGTCAAAAGCGCACTAGGCGCGCGCCTAGGCGCAACGCAGCTATTGCGCCTCGTGGTGACCTAGGCGACATTTTGGGCTTTTTTTGTATAGGCGACGTTCAGGCGCTCGCCTGAAGTTGGGCGCAGGCACAACAAAGCGAGCTTAATGGAAAAAAAAAAAACGATCTGACATGGAAAAAAAGGTTGCAATTGAAAGATAGAGGGAGTAGATAGATAGAAACCTGGTTTAGCAACTTGAAAAATACGTTGAAGCTGGTAAACCTG
>JARYGA010034398.1:0-26823 GCA_030545235.1 Helianthus tuberosus | reverse complement strand
TGCAGTTTGATCAATTTTCAAAAATAGTTACAAACATATAAACAAGTTATTAACGAGATTATACAAATAGATTACAACAAGAGTAAATTACACTTTGTGTCCTTTATGTATTACACAAATTATGAAACGTGACCCTTAAAAAAATAATTAGAGATTATGTCCAAAAACACCATGTTATGTAACATCTTATGTCCTTTTAACCTAACTGAGTTAGTTATCTTAGTTAAGTTAAATCAAGGTAAGGACAATATTGTCCTTTCACATACCATGTAATTTACTCTTAAAAACATTTTAATTACATTTTTCGTCCTTTATGTTTGTATCAAATTGCAATGGATGCCCTTTAACTTTAATAATTACAATGACAATCCATTATTTGGAAAACTCGTTACATCTTACGTCCTTTAACACTAACCTGGTTAAAATTTTAAGTTAAGTCTATTTCCATGAGGGTAGTTTTGTAATTTTACCTATTTACTTAAAAAAATATTTAAAAAAAAGAAAAAAAAAGAAAATATATATATTTATATCTGTAAACCAAACTCCAAACACTCACACATTCACCCACTCCTATCTCTCTCTCTAAAAACCCCTTAACCTAATCTCCTCCTCACGTCACCACCACATCTGCCGCCGGCCACCACCTGAATCTCCTCACCACCACCATTCTAGCTGCCGGCCACCACCTAGCCTCGCCACCACCACCACTCCCGTCGCACGCCCCCAACCCTAACAACCACCATAACCGCTTAGGTCTTCAGATTGGCGAAGAATCACCCCAGTTGCTGAAGATAATGAGCATAGGACCACCCATGTTGCTGATCACAAAAAAGCCCCTTGATTTGAGGTTGATGGTGTAAGCACTTTCACATATGGCATGGTTCAGACTATCATCACTTTAAGCAAAAAGTAAGGCTTGATTTGTTGGACAATTTTGAAACCTATAATCACCAAAACTGTGAATCTGCGTCTCATTGAAGTTTTAATTGAAGAAGGTCAACCCATGAACAGAGGAACTAGCCTCTATTTTTTATGTTTTTGTTGTCAGTGTGATTCATCAAGGTGTTTCGACTCAGTAATTTTGGGGATTTTAGTATTTTATTGAAAGACCTTTAGAGTATTGATCCTATTGTTTCTCTTTTCTTTAACGACCTCTGTTTAATAAATATGTGTGAAATGTTGTAACAAAACAAACCATTTGACCTTTTGTGGGTAGCGGTTGCTCGATACGGATTTGGTGGTATTGGTGGACGATTTGGTGGTTGCGGTTGCGGGATACAGTGGTGATAATGGAGATTGGTTGAAGGGAGAGAGAGGGGGAGAAAGTGGGAGAGAGAGATGGCTGAGAAAAGTTATATGTGTAAACAAATGAATAAAATTACCAATCTACTCTCATGATATGAAAATTAACTTAAAATTTTAACTTGGTTAGTATTAAAGGACGTAGAATGTAACGGGTTTTTCAAATAAAGGATTGTGATTGTAATTATTGAAGTTAAATGCTATCTATTGCAATTCGATACAAACATAAAGGACGAAAAGTGTAATTTACCCTTTACTATTTGTCATACTGTCTTTCATGAGAAGTCTAGCTGTCACAACACCCGACCCCACCGTGGGAACGGGAGCCGTGAACCAGTCAGGTGATAACGGTGTTTATTAAATAAGCATCGGAAATTTTTGTTCATCAGGATCGTAGTTAGAAAATAATTTCAGAGTTTGTAAAACACCAAACTTTTACTATTAAACAAATGGGCTAAAACCCATATCGCATTCAAATGTTTTTATAGGGATAAACCCTAATTGATAAAACATAAATTTCTTCTTTTATTCAAGTAATTATAGCCACTTTGTTTAAGCCTTCAGTGCTCTATAGCTGGCTTTTATTATTTTGACAGTAAGTTACCTGAAACGCGTTTGAAAACATTTTATCAACTAAAAATACTGGTGAGTTCATTCTATTTTATAAAAAGACACATTGTTATATTTTACAGCATCAAGAGTTTTTACATTTGTTTATATCTATCAATTTCTCAACAGTATTGTGACTTGGGCCAATTCCCCCGTGCTTGTGGTCATGCTACTATTGGATCTCTTTACCCAATAGTAACGAGTGTCAAGTAATGTATACAAAACACTACCCATCGGCAACAATTTATAGAATACAAAAACTTAATCACTGAAAGTATAACTGAAAAAATTATTTAGGGTTTTGCAAAGCATTTGATAAAAAGAAAGAATGACTCACAAAGTTGTGAGAAAAAGAAGAATCACTCACCTTGTAGACTTAGGGTTTTAACTACAAGCCTCCTGTATAATTCTTGGTATAAATCCTGAGTTCCTAATAATGCACACGTGTTTAGTGTAATAACCCAACTTAACTTTATCGATACATCACGAGATCAAAACCCCAACGTAGTTAACAAAGTGTAGCCTTATACAGGCAACACCTTAACATCCGTTGTTGGGTTCAGGATCGATCGGACAGGGTATCAAATCAGTGGTCAGGGGTTAAAACACTTACAACACGGCAAAGTTTCGCGATTAGGGGTGTACCACTACAAAGAAAGGGAGATATAGGACGAGAGAAATTTCGAAATTCGATCGAAATGGTGTAACAGCTTCTGTCCTAAGCCGGTCTTTATATAGCCCAAATGGAACGCCCCCGCATGTCGCGACAAGGACAGGGGTCCCGTGCGCGTGTCACGGCCCTGGTCCACTAGGCCTAGGGTAGCCTTGTTGTGTGTATAGGTCTGTGGTGTCAATCTTATCCGATAAAACGCGTCCTAGTTGCCTCTAGCTTGTCGCGCAAGCTTTAAGGGATCCCCCCATGTGCCTCCGGAGCCCCTGTTTCCAGTTTTTTTCATTTCGGATCGCATCGTACAAGTTTGGGAGTCTCAATTAGGTTCCCTTATAAGGTGTTTTTGAGTGTTGTTACATCCTCTCTATCTTGTTTTAAATATCATCCTCGAGATTTTGGCTATGATGTTATTTTTGGAATTATGTCATGCATTAATTAATACTAAGAGTATTTAGGTAAATATACTAAGAGTATTTAGGTAAATGACACTGTATTTGAATCAAGACATGTTCAAATTTTGTGAATACGAGTTTTACAATAAATAGGACTCAATGATTCAACTAAATTATTTCCATAAATTGATGTCAAACGAACGAGGTGTAATAATATAATCACAAGGGTGATTAAGTTTACATGGGTCAAATCAAAAGATAGATATATGTTTTAAATTGAATGCATACAATTTGTGAATGACTTTAAAAAACAATAGGATTTACTTGCCAAAGGAAAACTTACTTTAGTCATGAATCAAGGAAGACTTAGAATTAACAAGCTCAAATAAAATAAAAGCTCGAAAATGATTTGTCAATTATCGAATCATGACATGAGAAAAAATCAGTGTGTTGACATTATTGAATTGCAAGGATACACCGAAATACAACAGAGTTTAGTGTATCATTGTCTTAATACATAATTGCATTAGGACTACTTTTAAATGATGAGTCAAACGAAAGACATATGTAGTTTTGCATAATTCGTATGATTATGATTAGCCCAAGCTACATGTTTATATCGACGCCGCAAGATGTCAAAATGAATGAAATAATTCATAAAATTACGGTGACCGAAAAAGTTCACCGTGTTCGTAATCACCTGAAAGTTTTAACGAAGTAAATTTGGATATTCATTTCAAATAAATTTTATAGGATTTTCAATTGATGATAAAAGAACAAATGAATATCATAAAATTTTCGATCAATGATAAAAGAATCATTAGAGGTACACCGGAATATAATACGAATTTTGTGTACTCTTATCTTAACACATAATTGTATTAAGGCTGTCTTAAGACAATGAACCAATAGAAAATAAACAAATCCGTATATCAGGTGTAAAAATGAGATTAGCTCAACCTTCAAATTAATGAAAATGCCACCACAAGGTGTCGTAACCAAAGAAATGATTTAATGAAGGTGAAGACCAAACAAGTCTACTATAGTTTGAAATAAATGAAGTGCTTTGTTAAGATTACTTTGAATATGATGGTCTCAATCCATCATATGGGATCTTGAATTGAATATATATTATGAGCAAGTTTAGACAATTAAACTTGGTTTAGACAATGAATACATGTATCGACAAGAGAATTTTTGACATGGTTACAATGAAAAACCATGTATGTAACTCAAAAAGAAAAGGAGTTTCCAAGAAATTTGTTGACTCGATATCAAGGAGTCAACACTTTGCAATAATGCAGGTTATTTAGATCAAAATGCCGAGATTGAGTATAGCGAAATAATATTTGAACTATTGCTAAAATAACCATTCGGAGTGAAATCACATGCGTAACAAACAATGCATATGAATTTGTCAAGAAATGAAGTAAATGGGTGTTCGCTTCCATGAAAGAAATCCTCGTGATATAATGACCATTATTTATAAGACTTTGATTTGAACCAGAGTTAAATAATACCTTAGCATAAATGTTATGGACAAGAACGTACTGGTGCAAACATCAGAATTTATTGCTGCCTCCTGCGTTGTAAGTATAAATGTTCATGCGTTTTCCTTAGCTCCGTTGGTTGTTTTTGCCTTGTCCTAGGATGCCTTTGTCAGTTTTGGGCAGTATGGTTTAATATGTTCTATTTCTCCGCAATTGAAACAGATATTAGTTTTCCTTCTACATTCTTCCTCTATATGTTCGGTCTTCTTGTAGAAGTTACAATAGGGTGTTCTTCTAAAATGGCATTTTCCTGAATGCTTTTTCAGAGGCGTCTCCGAGAATTCATATACCTTGTTCGAGCTTGAAAAAATATGCCCTTCCATACAGTGGCGAAACTTGAGATTTCCGACCGGGGGTCGAAAACGTATATACCTAATAAAATTATAAAACCGGTGGTCAAAAACGTATATACCTAAAAAAATTCTATACGAAAACTACAGATCGGACACTACTGAGCGAAAAGTTCAGGGGGTCGGGCACCCCCCGGCCCCTACAAAGTTGCGCCCCTGCTTCTGTAATGTTTTATTATTATTTAAAAAATAATAATCAAATTAGTATTGAGCTCAATAAACCTAACGCCAAGTGGGCTAAATCCTAAACCATAAAAAATTATTTGTAAATGGGCCTATTGTAGTTGGTATGTGTTTACTATTTAAAAAAATATCATATACATATTGGATTTTTTAAATCGCATGCCCCTCGAAATCACGGGCCTTGTGCAGAGGTCCTCCCCGCACACCATCAAAGCCGACACTGTGCTTTTTATTACAGTTTCTACAGGTAGGTTGTGCAATTTACTGTCCAATTCTTTTCCTCTTATAGGAATTATTAGAGCAGAATTCTTTATAAGAACAACCATAGGTTGTCGCTTTCTTTCGTTTGAGAAACGGAGTTTTGACAATAATATCATTATCTCCATTGACACTTTGGCTAGGTCTAAAGTGATGAGTATGCTTACGGTTTATAATACTATTATCGTTTACATGCATAGAAATTTTAATAGCTTCAATAATCGAAGGTGTGGCATTAGCTATTCCTTGAGCTATTATATTTTCTATAGCACTTTTATCCAAAGAATTTCCGTTACTAGCGTGAATTTCTTGATTACGTGATACTTCATTCGACATCCGAATTGCAACCATTTCAGGTATTAATATCACAGAATAATTAAAACAAAACAATTATTCAGACACATTTTGTTGATCATATTGTATCAATACAACTATAATCATATATGTCAGTATTTTAGTTTTTTATGTGTCGATATATATATATATATTATACATGATTAAATATAAGGAAAACATATATATATATATATATATTATATTTGGTTTGTCTCGTTTTCAGAATTGCAGTTCCCTCTCGTCGTACTTCCAGACGAGTTTTTCTCCTATAACACGGACTCGGTGTCCTGCTGACAACAGCCCCTCTCCATATTACCTCAACTCAGCTATATTCTCGTAGCTCGTGGCTGGATAGGCATTCGGGATGTATGGTGGAAATTGTGGTTGTGGCTGGAGATAATATGGTATGAGGTTCTGAAATTCCCAGTCATTGGCCCACCATTGTTCCATTGGATTTTGTGCTGGTGCAGGTATCCTTGGGATTTTCTCTGAGTTAAATGCGAGTATTGGTTGAGGAATCATTTGGATAGGTTCTGGGTGAACATGTAGGTTTGGGTTTGTTTCTTCGGCTCTAGCTTGAAACATATCATAGTTTTCTAATCTACAGTCGAGTTCCTCCCACAGTCGTTTGGTTAATGGGATTTGAGTGGTTTCTTCAGATAAGGTTATGGTAGCTATTGTGTTTCTCATTTCCTTTTTATTAAACCATCCTTTTTTCTTAGGTGGTATAGGTTCAATATATTTGGCTTTAAAAATGAAAGATCCTTACGCATCCGCTTCATATCGTGATATGGCTCCGGATGGTCCTTCGTCCATCTCGGAATCAGACATATGCTGGAAAGCATCGGACACACCTTTTTCACTCATACTGTGTATTTAGAAATGCCCAAAATAATATAAAAATATTCCACATATATATGATTTTTATATTTACAGAAGAACACATAAATTATTCTATATTAATTTCCTAACATTAATGTTTAAGTTTAGGTATTAAAAGAACACCTAAATAGCTTAAACTAGTGGCTCGGATACCACCTTCTGTCACAACCCCCGACCCCACCCTAGGCGCGGGAGCCGTGTGCCAGTCAAGTGGTACCGGTGTTCATTAAATACGCAGCGGAAAATTTTTTCATCAGGATCATAGTTAGCAAATAATTTCAGAGTTTGTAAAACACAAAACTTTTACTATTAAACAAATGGGCTAAAACCCATATTCCATTCAAATGTTTTTATAGAGATAAACCCTAATTGATAAAACATACATTTCTTCTTTTATTCAGGTAATTATACCCACTTTATTTAAGTCTTCAGTGCTCCATAGCTGGCTTCTATTATTTTCACAGTAAGTTTCCTGAAACGTGTTTGAAAACATTTTATCAGCGAAAAATACAAAAATACTGGTGAGTTCATTCTATTTTATAAAAAGACAAATTGTTATATTTTGTAGTATCAAGAGTTTTTACATTTATTTATATCTATCAATTTCTCAATAGTATTATGACTGGGGCCAATTCCCCCGTGCTTGTGGTCATGCTACTATTGGATCTCTTTACCCAATAGTAGCGAGTGTCAAGTAATGTATACAAAACCCCACATACTGACATCAATTTATAGAATACAAAAACTTAATCACTGTAAGTATAACTGAAAAACATTTAGGGTTTTGCAAAGCATTTGATAAAAAGAAAGAATGACTCACAAAGTTGTGAGAAAAAAACGAATTACTCACCTTGTAGACTTAGGGTTTTAACTACAAGCCTCCTGTATAATTCTTGGTATAAATCCTGAGTTCCTAATAATGCACACGTGTTTAGTGTAATAACCCAACTTAACTTTATCGATACATCACGAGATCAAAACTCCAACGTAGTTATCAAAGTGTAACCTTATACAGGGAGCACCTTGACATCCGTTGCTGGGTTCAGGATCGATCGGACATGGTATCAAATCAGTGGTCAGGGGTTAAAACACTTACAACGAGGCAAAGTTTCGCGATTAGGGGTGTACCACTACAAAGAAAGGGAGATAAATTTTGAAATTCGATCGAGGGACAGGGGTCCCGTGCGCGTGTCGTGACAAGGGACAGGGGTCCCGTGCGCGTGTCGCGGCCCTGGTCCACTAAGCCTAGGGTAGCCTTGTTGTGTTTATAGTTCTGTGGTGTCGATCTTAACTGATAAAACGCGTCCTAGTTGCCTCTAGCGTGTTGCGCAAGCTTTAGGGGATCCCCCCATGTGCCTCCGGAGCCCCTGTTTCAAGTTTTTTTTTTCATTTCGGATCGCGCCGTACAAGTTTGGGGGTCTCAATTAGGTTTCCTTATAAGGTGTTTTTGAGTGTTGTTACACTGGCATGAATACTATCTGGATGGATACAGAGGATACGCTGGTGAGCCTCCATTCACCGCGTCGTATGGTTATCAATCCCTACGAAAGTTTCAATGCATCACATTCTTTTTACGTTTAATAAGACTACCCGAAAGGATACGGAGGATATAATGGTGAGCCTCCTAAAACACCACCGTGTGATGATGAGGAACCCCCGATTCTGGGTAATCATTACCAAACTAAGAAGGGATCAAATTTATTTAGTTACCTGAGACAGTGATGTACGTATGTTATATACATTAATCAATAAATCTAATATAAAGTGATTAAACTAGATTAATGAATATAAAATGTAAGTGAACCGTATCAGTGTCTCAGATTTTCAACTCTCTAGATAAATTAAAGCAATGGGTACAAGAAAGGGAAAATAAGGAAGGTTACATTATTTTCACCCGTAAATGGAAGAAAATTGGTGGAAGGATTGGGAGGGTATGGCTTGAATGCGACCATGGTGGTGAGCACCGTATTGTAGCAACTGTTAGAAATTCCGGCAGCAAAAAAATCGGTTGCCCGTTTTATTTGGTAGCGGTGCGTTACCATCCGTATGATGTCTAGGGTTTAGAAGTGGGAAATAGTCAACATAACCACGAACATGCTAAGGACCTGTCTGGCCACGCGTTTGCGCGAAGATTTTCTACCAGCGAATACAAGCAGATGGAGCAGCTGACAACTCAAAACATGGAGCCACGCAACATTTTTCAAACGATGAGGAAGCAGGACCCCTACAGGCTCCATGTTCAGAAAGTTGTACAAATTGTGGTGCAGAAAATTAGAGCCTCACAGATAGACGGAAAGACCCCCAAGGGAAAACCTCATAGAATAGTAATCAAGTTTGCTGTTTGTACCATTAAAGTCACTCAAACATTTTTTGTCTCTTAAAAATTACTCAACTTTTATTTTCTGTTTCATTCTTACGTAAATACCAGGTTAACAGGTTACAACTTGATGACATGTCAAATTCACTATTTTTTTTAGATTTTTGACAATGATGTGGAAAATACACAGTGACTTTCGATTTTTTTTTAATCAAAAAGTTAAATCAGATAGCATGAGTAAAAACTAAAAAGACTAACACCACCGTCCGCTGCATCTCCATCGACGGCGACGGCGACAGTGACATGAGCCCTAACCCACGATTCGACTGTGACCTGGATTTTCGTTTCAATCTTGCATAACAACACTTTTTATGTGATTTTTTTCTCAGCCCTATGCCCTAACACGTTGATTCGATGGCGACGGTGACCTAAAACATTCACAAAGATGAATCTGTGATTTGAGTAACACCACCGTCCACTGCATCTCCATCACTATCTCTCATCTCTAACCACACCGTATCACAACCGCACCAAAGAACCATCCATTCTGGTTGCCTTTCTTCTTTTGCACCCAATAGCCCCATTCCCATGGATACTATATGAGGCCTTGTTTGGTGATCCAAACCCAATTATTGTTGTCACCAGTATGCTGCTCCATTTCAATTTCTGTTGTTTATTAAATTGTTTTCTTTAAGGGTCTTAGGAGCGTAGGTGATCAAAAGAAAAATAAAAAGTCACTCGAAAAGTGATCGGAAAAAAATTACTTGCCGGAGAGGGTTAGAAAGGTTGACGAGAAGTTGGGCAAGGGATGGGGTAATTAGGAATTTAGGGTGTCATTTTTTGTTAATTTCCTTTATTAATAAATCCATCTCACCATGTATTTTCCACATTATTATTAAAGTAAAAAGAAAATTAGTGAATTTGACACGTCATCAAGTGGTGACCTGTTAACCTGATAATTACGCAAGATTGAAACAACAATTACAAGTTGAATGACTTTTGAGACAAAAAAAATTTAAGTGACTTTAATGGAACACATTAGAAACTTTGTTACTATTCTATAAAGTTACCCCCCCCCCCCCACTCAATGGAAACCTTGTTCTTTGAAAACAAATTCATTTACGAGTCCCGACAGGAACCCGGAACAGATGTCGTAACGGAGCTCTTCTTTATTCATCAATACTCGTAACGCATGTGTTGTTGACCAACGTCGACCAAGAAGTCGTTTTGTATTGCGCATGTTGTTATTTGTAAAGAATGGAGTGATAACTTTGTATGGGTGCTTGAAAGGTTCGGGGAAATGTTGAATGATAGTATGGAGCCACATGTGATTGTAACCGATAGAGAGTTGGCCCTAATAAACGCGTGTGCTCAAGTATTTCTGAACGCCTATTTTGGTATTTTTTTTTACCAAAATAATATGTTAAAGCCACAAAACCATATCCCAATTTTTTTTAAAAAAAAAAAACCCATAAAAGTAACAATATGCATAAAGAAAAATAGAAAAATAGAAAAATGATTAAATTATTAAGTTATCTTCTAATTTGCGCATTCCGTGAACCATGGCTTTTGTAGGTCCGATTTATAATTTGTCTCCCCTAATTAGTATGATATAGACACATCATTGATACGTGCAAAATGGATAGATAATGACAAAGAACAACAGAAGGAAGCAGCGGCGGATCTAGAAAATCCGCCAAGCCGTAACGTTTTATAAATAAGCCGTAACGAAATCGAAAAAACCTCAAATTTTTTCAAAATTTACACTAAATTTTCCAAATTTTTCCGCGCCAAGCCGTACCGTAGCGGGCGTTGCCCCCCCGGCCTAAGGTATATCCGCCACTGGAAGGAAGTTAGCTCAATCAACAGTATCTTTCTATTTACTAACTAACCATATATAACGACTACAAACAACTTCTAACTGATTTGTTACAATATTACAATTGTAGTCCTTGACTTACTCAATTATTACAACCAAACCCCTGAACTATTACCATTGACTATTTGACCCGTATCAACACTTCCCCTATTTAAGAATTTTTGCCCTCAAAATTGAAATCGAACTCTGGAAATCTGGCTTGCATCTCCGCTAAATCCTCCCATGTAGCATCAGAAACTGGTAAGTCTTTCCACCTGATTAATACTTCCACTCTAGCTTGATTATGACATTTCACCAGTCTCTTGTCAATGATTGTAGCTGGATTAAACATAAACCTCGGTTGCTTTGGAAGAGGCAATGTAACATCCGCCAAAAACGGATATCCAAAATCTGACCCGTTTTGAATTTTTGATCCTAATCCTCGAAACACGGAATTTTTTTCTTGAATTTAAAATAACTGATGCAAGACCTTTATTTAGTTATTTATTTATTTTGTTAAATATCAATATAATTATTTATTTAATTAATTTAATTAACTTAAAAGTTTATATATATATAAACAAGTTAGATTTTTTAGAACTGAGTTTTTATTAGGTTAAACTAAACTATTAGGTTTTCGCGAATTTAAAATAACTGATGCGAGACTTTTATTTAGTTATTTATATATTTTGTTAAATATCAATATAATTAACTTAAAAGTTTATATATATAAACAAGTTAGATTTTTAGAACTGAGTTTTTATTAGGTTAAACTAAACTATTAACCAAGTTAATCCAGTTAGTTGAGTCTTTAAAAGTCAAGGGACCAAAGTGAAAGGTTTTAAAAGTGAAATGAAAAAGGAAAAAAAGAAACGTTGACAACAGGACTCGAACCTGGGCCTAGGTAGTTCAACAACAACTTAACCGCTGAGCCATGTCCTTATATTGTTCAATCGTTCAAGTCCTTAACATTTTAAGCGCAATTTCCGCCCAAAGAACAAGTCAACGTCCAGAGCCACCATTCTTTTCTTTCTCTGTTTGACCTTTCCTTTATTTTTCGTGATTTCCTTTGAACAACCATTAATTCCTTTCAATTCTCTCAATTTTTTCGAGAGTTACACGGTTTCAGTTTTTAAAACCAATCAAGTATCTAGTCTTTTTTTAAAATAAAATTCATCACCGACACTTTCATTTTTATTTCGGAAGTTTTCGGACTTCCAAATCGGAATCGAAACAATGATGTATATATACCTACACATCTCGACACAACCACAACAACCTTTCGGTTACCCTTCGAGCACCGCCGGAGAGAACCACAGACTTGCTGGAGATCGGGGACGCACGTTGGAGACGCCGGAGTAAACCGAACACGCCCGACTGTTTCGGTATATTTCTTTTTATACAATTGAGTTTGTTTTTCGTTAACCTTCTGTTGATAAGTTATTATTTCTTTTTCGACTTTATTCATTCAAATCAACTAATATATGGAACAACATATAAACAGTTTATGAACGAAGGAGATGAAACTGTGATGTACAGTTTTCATGTGTTCTTCCTTCTTATAAAACAAAGAGTAAACTACAATTTTACCCCTTGAGTTAGGGGTATTGGCACTCTTACCCCCCCTAATGAAATAATTGCAATTTTACCCCCCACTGTTCACTGTTATGTCGCAACCTTGCCCCCTAACCACAGTCAACGGTAGTTTGACCATTATATGTAAGGGCATTTTGGTAATCTTACCCTATATTTATTTTTATTATTATTTTTATTATATATAGAGTAAACTGCAATTATCATCATCATCTTCAACCATTATCTGAACCTCCATCATCATCGTCTTTAACCAACACTGTCGCCATCTGAACCGCCACAACAACCACTGCCGCCACAACCACCACTGCCGCCACAACCATCACCGTCGCCATCATCACCACCCCCGCCACAACCAGTCTTGTCTTCTTCGTTATTGATAAGTCCAAAACCCTAATTTTAAAAATACAGCCGCCACCACAATCTTAAGAACGATGACGATGAAGACAAGAGATCGGAGAACGGTGAAGATGACCGGAGATCGATGTGGTTGTTCGGTGGTGGTGATGGAACGGTGACGGTGAACGGAGGTGATGACCAGAGATTTGATGATGATGTTTGCCGTGAAGATGATGTTTCAGAGATTCTTTGATAACCGCATCGTCACCGGTGGATCTTGCTTGATCAGTTAAGATTTGGGTTTCCATTTGAATCTGTCACATAACAACTTGTCCGGAAAAATTCCAACGGGAAATCAATTGCAAACCCTTACTGATCCATCAATATATGTTGGTAACAGAGATCTCTGTGGCGCTCCACTACCAAAGAATTGCTCCAATCATGAAGATCCAACCACCACCACAACAAGCAAGAACCCTCTGTTTATCAGTTCAAACAATTTGATCGATTATTCAGTTCAAACCCTCTGTTTATTATGGGTAAATCACTGTTGATTTCTTCTTCTTATTTTGTGGATATTATATATTTAGTAGAAGACAGTTTGTTAGTTAGTAGAATACCAGAGGCTAATTTTGTCTATTGAAGATATTATATAGGTTAATCCATTTGAAGCATTGTTGTTTGTAATTGCTGTTAGTGTTAGGTTTAATCTGTTTGAAGCTATTGTAATTTTTAATTTGATTTACTAATCTTAAGTGCTAATACTGTGATTACTTTCATTGATTTCGTTTTTAGCCAAAAGGAAACTTTGTGTTTTGTAATTTAATTTACTGATATTAAGGGCTGATACTTTGATTATCGTTATCGATTTTGATTCTACCGAAAGGGTGGTGGCTGGAGGTGGTTGAGGGAGGTGGCTGTGGTGGAGATGACGGTGGTGATTGTTGAAGATGAAGGCGGGTGGTGGGTTTTTTTAGAGAGAGAGAGAGGGGGAGGAAGAAGATGGCAGTGGTGGTTGTGGTGGTGAATGGCGGTGGCAGTGGTGGTTGAGGGTGGTGGTTGGAGGTGGCAGTGGTGGTTGTGGTGGTGAATGGCGGTGGCAGTGGTGGCAGAGGGTAATATTACAGAGTAAACAAAACACGGGGGGTAAAATAAAAGGGTAAAATAGTCATTTCACCACCAAGTCAACAGATCAGTCAACAAAATTGAGGTTATGGGGTAAGGTTGCGACATAACAGTGAACAGTGGGGGGTAAAATTGCAATTATTTCCTTAGGGGGGTAAGAGAGCCAATGACCCCTAACCTCAGGGGGTAAAATTGCAGTTTACTCTAAAACAAATAATAGAAATCTTATTCTATCACTAAAGGTAACTTGAAATCAATCAAAATATTGTTTTATAAACTAACAGTGGAGTCTTGCTTTGTTCAAATATGAAGATGATAAGTATTGGGTTTCTTTCAGTTTTGTTCGGCTGGTTTGTTTCTAAAAAAGAAAAAAAGCTGAAAACGTTAACTTGTTTACATGAATTAAAAAATCATATTAAAATCACAACTGATTATGTAGAAGTGGTGATTTGGGGGCTTATTTTCTTAGATTTGTTTTTTTTTTCTTTTCTTAAAAGCCCTTAAATCCGAATTAATAAACTGTTTTAATTTGTTTTTTTCTAATAAATCCTAAATCTAATATTTACATACTTTAAATTTTCAACTTGTATATGTATTGGGGTGTTGTACATAAAGTTTAGGGGTGTTTTAAAAAAAAAAATATTACACTTTTAGTCCAAAATTTAGTTGATTTTTCATTTTTAACCCAAAAGTTTTCATCTTTTTCAATTTAATCTCATATTTGTTTTACTTTCAACTTTGGTCCCTATACTTATCATATTTCGCAAATTTTTTGTTTTACGTTTCATTCTAAATTTTGCGAGTTAACACGGTGCAACCTGCGTGTGTGATTCAACGTTATTATATTTCGTTTAACACTTCGTTCTAATTTGCGAGTTAATACGACGCAACGTACGTGTATGGTTCAACGTTTTTACGTTGTTTTTTCCTGTTTAACATAACAGGTTGGTCGCAACGAGCGGGTACTAAGTCGACTTAGTTATTATTTTCTGTGTTTTACGTTATGATCTAATTTCTTCACATTAATATGTCTTGATTGTTGCCAGTGGTGTGATATTGCTAGTTATTTTATTCTTATAAAGAAGCAAGTTCAATATGCATACATGTGTTGTAAAATGTGCTTAGGGAGTTTTTCAAAAAAAAAAAAAAAAAACTAGAATTTTCCTTTTTAACCTTCAACTTTTAATCTCTAACAATTTAAGTTTTAAGTTTAATCTTTGTTTTCTTTTTAACCCTAAACTTTTAATCTTTGATAATTTAAGTTTAAAGTTTTAATCTTTGGTAATTTAACCCTTTTGATTAATTTGATTTTCCCTTCTAATTCAAAAGTTTCTATCTTATACGATTTAACCCCTTTGATTAATTTGATTTTTCACTTCTAATTCAAAAGTTTCCATCTTTTGCAATTTAACCACTTTGATTTTTTTTACTTATGTGTGGTAATCTTGGCTTTGGGGGTTTTTCAAACAAAAAATGGTTATGCATATGGTTGTTAAAACGTTGGCTTTTGGGGGTTTTTAAAAAAATTGATTTTTTTTTACTTTTCATCCAAAAGTATTTCATAAATTACTTTTAACCCAAAACTATTTTTTTTTTACTTTTAACACAAAACTTTTTATCTTTTACAATCTATCCTCACAACTTTTTTTTTACTTTCAGCTTTGGTCATTTATAGCTTTTGTTTTCCGTAAATTTTTCGCTTTATGCTTCGTTCTAAATTTTGTGACTTAACACATTGCAACGTGCGTCTTTGGTTTAACGTTTTTACGTTTCGTCTATTTTTTCCCGTTTGACAGGTTCAACATAACGTGCGCGCCATAAATCGACTTAGTTATAACTAAAGAATCCCCGCCGCATTGCGGCGGGTCGTAATTCTAGTATACTATAATTTTGAAACATTTTGTTGCAATGGGAGTTGTACATTTGGCTTGGAGGGTTGTTTAACATTATCTATTGATCCCTCCTCGCATTCTATTATTCAATTTTTAGTTTGTGTTGATTGGATTATGTAGCAAGGTTTAACCATTAACAACCCAAAGCATTCAATAGGTGGGCTCATCTATATAAGTATTTTTTACTATATAAAAAATATTATCTATAAATCTTCTTTTCCTTATTTTCATTTTCACACGTTATATTATGTATATTATACATTTTAACCCCATTAACTTTTTACAAAAATACATTTCGGTGTAAGCTTCACTTAAAACGGAGTTGCGCATAATAATGTATTAGTCATCTAAGCATATACGAACAAGTCATTAAAGTTTTTTTGTTTTTTCTTATTTACTTTTTACGTGAGTTCTATTATCGTTTCGACTTAGTTATTTTTTTCTACGATAGTGTTTTACGTTTCGGCTTTGATATTTCATGTTTCAGCATGCCGCAACGCACGGGTTAATGTGTCGCATCGTACATGTGTTGTTCAACGTTTTCACATCTATTTTTTTGTTTGGTTTAGCGGTCCCGGTGCAATGCACGGGTCCAAAATTCTAGTTAACACTAATAATTAACATATTCCATTCATATTTTCTTTATAATTAAGCCTTTCAAATTTAATGATTAATTCGTAAACAATAAATATAATTATATAGATAATAACTAATTGTTATGTGATATTTTAACATTTAGGGTACTCGTTTCGTTATTTGGATCCTCTCAATCTTTACTCGTGCGATAATACAAGAAATCGCAAATGCAACAAATGTGAGTATACTCGATCCCATTTTTTTCTTTTTTTTAACACTTTTGGGTGCAACATGTATTCCATACAAAAAAACACGCAACGCTTGAATCTTGTTTTTATCACAGTCTATCCACATTTAAACATGAAACAATTTGATGCTTGTAATCTCATATGCTATGCAAGTTGAACGTGTTAATCTCAATGCCCTTGAGTCTTGGGGTATTGTGAAGTTGAACGATATTTGAACGATTTTTTCAATTCACAGATCAGATAGAGATCTACTTTTTATTCCATGGCCAGCTACTTTTTATTCCATGGCCAGCTATTTGAACGATATTGAACGATATGGAACTTTGTTGAACGATGTTGAATGGCAAAGTAGTAACTTGGATCATGTTGGATATGAGTACTTAAACTTTTATTCTACTTTATGCTATGTATCAAACTTGTATACTCGCCAACATTTTTGTTGATGTTATTTTAATACATGTTGCAGGTTGATAGACAAGATGATGAAGAAGCAAGTTAGGGTGGACTAGAAACTCACCTAGAAAATAAACTATGTTTGAAATTTGAATTATGTTTTGATCATGTTTGAACAATGTATGACATTTTAGCATTTATGAAATTGAATTTAAATTATATCGTCACAATAGTGTTATGATGCTTTTGAGCGATTTGTTCGTCTCATCCCGATGTTTCCGCCATCGGTTGGGGTGTGACAGGCAAGATCTGTGTGTGGTCTTCTTTAGCAAGTTTGAGCAATGATACATGGAATGTTGAGTGCATCTGTGCTTCTTTAGGTAAATCTAACCTATATGTAACCTTCCCTATTTTATCAATTATCAAAATAGGGTCCGTAATATTTTGGGCTAAGCTTGTTTGGCTTGAATTTCTTAAGAGAATTTTGGCAAAAAGGTCGAAGCTTGAGGAGTACCCAATCACCAACTGCAAATTCCCTTTCAGTTCTATTCTTATGTGCCAATTGCTTCATACGACTCTGGGCACGATACAAAGAATGCTTCAACTCTTTAATGACTCATTCCCTCTCAATATACATCTAATCACCGCCTCATTAGAACAATCTCTAGGTATATAAGGAATGAATATAGGAGGAGGATAACCATATAAGGCTTGAAATAGAGTAGTATTAATGGAAGTGTGAAAATTAGTGTTATACTAGTACTCTGCAAGTGATACCCACTTTAGCCAAGATGTATTAGTTGCCAAAGCCATGCTTCTTAGGTATGACTCAATGCATCTTTTCACCACTTGAGTCTGACCATCTGATTGAGGGTGATAGGCTGAATACCTTGAATTTTAGTAAAAGCCTTCCAAAAATTACTGATAAACACTAGATCTCTGTTTGACACTATAGTATTAGGCCAACCATGCAGTTTAAAAATATTATCAAGGAACAACTGAGCCAGCCACAATTTCTGTTGTATAAGGATGACCTAAGGGTATAAAGTGCCCATACTTAGTGAGGCTATCAATGATCACTAAAATGGTATCCTTACCATGTATCTTTGGAAACTCTCCAACAAAGTCCATAGATATGTCAGAGAAAATATATTTACAAATAGGAAGAGGTTACAACAATCCTGGATAAGCAACATTTTCAATTTTAGTCCTTTGACAAATAGTGCATGCCCTAATATACTTCCTCACTTGTTTATTCAACCTTTTCTACCTGAACATGCTTCTAATACTCTGAATGGTAGCATGAACTTCTGAGTGTCCTCCTATTGCAGAATCATGACACATTTGATAATCTCCTCCTGTAATCCTTCATCCTTCCCTACCAAAACCTTAACTTTCTTGGTAAACAATGTACCATCCCAATGATAATGATCTATTTGACCTCCAACATTCAACTTTTGCAACTTTTGAAACATTCCAAGGTCTTTTTCCCAAGAGATTTAATCTTCTAAAACAATGTAGGATTCATAGTAGAAATTACTGTGGTAGTGAATAATGTAGGGCCCTAAACTCTTGATAAAGCATCAGCTACCTTATTCTCAACCCCTTATACATAATTTCATAATCAAAGCCCATCAATTCTTACGACTTCCAGACGATTATAAGAGCGATTAGGGCGATTTCCAGGTGTTTTTGCAGGTTAGGGTTGGTTGGATCAGGTTTATAGTTGCAAACAATTAAATTATCAGTTATAAACTTGTTTTTTCATTGTCTAACCCATGTTAACTTGATTTCTTTGAACTTGTTGATGATGTTTGTAACAACACTCAAAAACACATTATAAGAAACCCTGGTTGAGACCCAAAACATGTACGACGCAAACCAAAACGAAAAATCAGGATTAGGGTTTTGGGGGAGGGGGTCATGGGGGGTACCCCTAAACCTTCCGCGACACGCGAAGGGTACCTATACGTGTCAAAACCCGAAGTCGTCGACACCACAGGGCTAGAAACACAACAAGGCAGGTCTAGGCGAAATAGGTCTCTCAGGCGACACACGGAAGGATCCTTGGATCCTGTCGCGACACGCGGGAGTGTCCAATTTTGGGTATAAATAGTCTGGCCTGGGACTTGAATTTCTGTACCATTTCGATCGAAAATTGAAATTTTTGTCTCTCTATATCTCTGTTTCTTTCGAGTAATACACCCCTAATTAGCGAAGCTCTGCCTCGTTGTAAGTATTATAACCCCCGGTTACGTATTAGATACGCTGCCCGATTGATCTAGTGCTCCGTAACGCATGTCGAGGCTCTGCCTGACTCAGTCGTTGGAGTTCTGTCTCGGGGAGGGTATAACTAATGTAAATTTGGGTTATTATACTAACGCGTGTGCATTGTTTAATTTAATAGATTATAACGAGGAAGTCACAAGGAAATACCTAAATTAGCAATGTGAGTTAATCCTTCTTTTTGTAAAGTGTTTTTACAAAACCTCAATTGTTTTAATTTATATTTAAGAGTGATTGAGTATTTGTATTCTACAATTATCGTCGGTATGTTGGGGTTTTGTATACAAAATTTGTTACTACACTGTGAGTAGTAACATTACCACCAGTCAGGATTGACAGTACCGTGGGTGGTAATTAAAGTAGATATAAACAAATGTAATTGCTGGATTGCCCTCAATGCTGTAAAATGATAAAACTTGTTTTGATTAAACTGGGATTCACTCGCCAGTCTTGCTGATAAAATGTTTTTAAACGCGTTTCAGGTAACGAAATGTGAAAGCCAAATAGAAGCCAGCTGGACACTACTGAAGGCTTGGAAAAGTGGCTATAAAAGTTACCTAAATAAAGAAGAAGTTTTATTTCAATAAATTAGGGTTTATCCCTATAAACATGTATGTAATGGAAACTTGGGTTTATCTCAATGTAATTATTATATAAAAATGTGGTGTTTTACTCTGATAAAATATTTCCTAAATACGGTCCTGATGAAATTTCCGCTGCCAAATTAATGATAAACCCCGATACCACCAGTTCTGAGTAGGCTGCGGCCGCCCGCCTCCCGGGGCAGGGGTCGGGGGTTGCGACAGAAGGTGGTATCGAGCCACAGCCACTGATTTCAGCCACAGAAGTGTTCTGCTGACACCAAAATTTTATCCATTATGTTTGGAAATAATCTATGGGATTACGTGCATATTTTATTGTTTTGTGTTATTTGACAATTTGTTAGTCTATAATATGAGTGATCAAGGACCATCGACTAGTTCTCCTAGAAATGAAGGAACTTCTTCCAAGCCTACTCCTTCGGGGTACTCAGCTGACACGGAAGAGGGGATTTTCATATTTAAGGCACAATCCAAAGAACCATTCCCTACCAAAAAGAGAGGATGGTTCAGTCAGGGAGCATACGAGCGTAGCAAGAGATAAATCTAAGCACAATTTTTCATCCTCAAACGGATGGACAAAGCGAAAGGACAATTCAGACAATGGAAGATATGCTTAGAGCTTGTGTAATTTATTTCGGAGGAAATTGGGACGATCACCTACCATTAATAGAATTTTCCTATAACAACAACTATCATACCAGTATCAAGGCTGCACCATTCGAAGCACTTTATGGACGAAAGTGCCGGACTCCAGTCTGTTGGGCCGAAATTGGAGAAAAGCAACTGTCTGGACCAGAGATAGTACAAGAAACAACGAACAAGATTATTCAAGTCAAGGAAAGACTAAAAGCAGCACGCGATCGTCAAAAGAGTTAATGCTGATAACAGGAGAAAACCGTTGGAATTTCTAGTAAGAGATAAGGTATTATTAAAAGTTTCGCCATGGAAATGAATAGTTAGATTCATCAAAAGGGGAAAGCTAAGTCCCAGGTATGTTGGGCCTTTTGAGATTGTTGGTCCCAGTTTGGACTTAAAAACTTATTTTCACGTAATATGGCAAGTGATTTCAGTAGATGTGAAAAAGATGTGCGGAAATGGAAATCAGACTTTCAAGAAACAAGACCTACAGAATTATCAAGTTTAGATCACTTTGAAACAAAATGGTTTACAAGGTGATTGTAAGATTATTATCTATTACAAATGAATCTTGAATTCTGTGGGTGAGAGGGCAATGGAGTTTTGTAGTATGAATTGAATGCTAAGCTTAACTCATTGTCCTCTGCTTGGTGAGTCTTCTATTTATAGAAGGCTGGATACATGAATAAACATTTGTTTATTCATGCAATAAGTCCTGCAAAAAGTAGCCATTTGACATATTCATTGAATCCAACAGTCAAGTTGCCTTTGTAATCATGATATCCAATAATGTCAAGTTACTTCGGTTATTGTGGCAGGATAGAGCTGATTTTTAGACAAGTGGGGTATTCATCAGAATTTCTGATAAACCACTTCATCAGAAATTCTGGTGAACAAATCATCAGAAAATCTGATGATCAGAATCGTCAGAAACTGATGATATTTCATCAGAAATATCATCACATCCATCAGAAATGACCTTCTCTGATAATCTTCTTCAGCTCTTGATCAACTTATGATTCTTTGAAGTAGATGTTGTTCATTTCAGTTGTCCTATCTGATCTTCTTCTTGTTGTTGTGATCTTCAGGACTGTTGTCTTCTTTATAGATCAAGTTGAATCTGATTTTCTTCAATACTTACAAATAAAGTTTCCTAACAGTTTCCCCCTAAGTATTGTAAGAAAATGAACTATCTCATGAACAGAAAATTTCCAAACAGTGGAAACTTAAAAGATTTGCAAATCAAACCAGTACTGATGTTCTGAAAAACAAATTACATAAAAAAAAGATAATTAATAAAAAAACATGTTCTTCAAGTCAGCTTCAATTTCTTGTGCACATCTCCTTTCTTTAATTACTTCTTTAGGATATATACTTGTTGCAGATGTCATACATGTCTTTATACCAGGTTCTTGCTTGAATCCACTCTTCAATCATTTGTTCAATTTCTTTTCTATGACCCTCCAAGTTCCTTCCTATCTTCTGAAGGTGTTCTTGTCTCTTGTTCATACCTTTCATGATAAACTTCAGAGTCTGATTTGAGTACTTGCAGATATCAACACTTCTGAACAGGGCTTTATTTCTTTCAATATCTCTGAAGATTACACCATAGTTATGTCTTTCAGTCTTACTTGGCAGTTCAATGATGTCTCCAGATCTTGCATCTTCCAATATCTCCGAGGGAACTTTTGTCTTTGGTGATCTGACATAGACCTTCTTGTTATGCACATGTTCATAGTTGATGCATAAATCAAAGTCTGAAAAAGTCATTCTTTCAAACAGCTGTATTCCAGCCTTTGATATGCCCTTTAATGCTCTTCTTACTTCTTTGGTCTTTTTCTTTTCCTTTTCATAATGATCCTTCATAAACAAAATGTCTAAAGGATGTAACTTGTCAGCAATTTCTTCGTCAGTCACTCTTTCTTCTTTCCCATTTTCTCTGAGAAGTGTGTATCTGTTCTGCACATAAGTTCCTCCAATATCATCAATTGCAACTTTTACTTCATCCACTTTTAAGATTCTTTTCACTGGATTGTCATTCTTGTAGTGAATGCTGCTTAAACCTCTTTTTATCCTCTCTTCCCTTAAAGCCATTCTGACAGGAGTCAGTGGTCTTGGTGGTGCATCTTCTTTTGTCAAATAATATTTCACCAGATTGTATTCAGGGAATATCATTATATCCCTGTCAGTCTCTCTAACCAAGACAGACTGAGTTTCAGAGATTTTTCTTTTAACAATCTGTGATTTTCTTGAATCACCTTCTTGTTCCCATTCATTCATTGTTTCCAGATTCATAAATTTACTCATGGCAGAGTCATCAGACAACGTTGGTTTTGGGACAGTTTGAGAGGTTATAAGTTTCAAATTTTTAACAACTTGAGGTTTTGAAGTTGCTAACCTTTTCAGCATTTTATCTCTTGAGATATTTGGAGGTGGACCCATCATTGTGGTTCCAGCTTTGCTGATTGGTGTAGCTGATGATTGCTGTGGGGTTGGCTTTGGAACTTCTTGGTGTGAACTTTCAACAAGAATTTCTTTCATGATTTCTCTGGGATCCACTTTGGCCAATCTTGCAATGTCGTATTGCATTTTCTTCACCAGTTGTTGCACCTCTCTCACCTGATTTGAGTTGCTGGCTATGCTTTTCTGAACTTTAGTAAATTCAGTTTGAGCTTTCATCTGTATTGCGGCCCATTCTTTTGACAGCTTCTCAAGAGCATCTGTGATACTGTTGTTGCTTGCCCTTAGGATGGTGACTTCCTCCAAAACTCTGTTTGCACTGCTTGATTGTCTTGATTCCACATCATTTGCAACTTGTGACTTGATCTTTTCTATTTCTGTGAGAATCATCTGGATTTTTGATGCAGAGATGTTGGATTCTGGTGCCTTTTCTTTCATCTTTTGAAGAGACTTTAGTGCTTCAGTGTTTCTTTCTGTTTGTGTCTTTATCACCTCCACTGATTCTGATAAAGTCTTTAAGTCTGCCCTTTGACCTTGTATTTCTGATAGCAACATATCAAGCTTTTCTTCTACTGGATTTCTTTTGCAGGCTTTGTAAACATTTTCCAGTACAGTTTTCAAATTTTCTTGGTTCATGGATGTTCCTGGGATATTTGGAACAACAGATGTTCCTTCTAACACTCCAGGTGCAAACACATCTGCTGCTGTTTTGGAAATGATAGGGTCACTTTTGGCTTTACCAGATTTTGGTGCAACCTTAAGTGTACCAGAATCATCTCCACCAGTGGTGAAAAACACATTTTCATCCTGGATTTCCTTATGTCCTTGAATCATATCAATATATGATTCTCCATAAGTTTTTGAGGTAAATAAATTACCTTTTACCAGATTTCCTTGATCAGTTCCCTGATCTCTATCTGTTGGTATCTCATCCTCTTCCTCATTTTCTGATTCAGAGTTGAGATGAATGGAACTAGTAACCTCATCATCAACATCAGTTTTTCTATATTCTACTTTGTAAGAAACATTAATTGAACCTTCTGAGTTTGTTTCTTTTGAATGAGTATCAATTAAAACTGTGTTTAAAAGAGATGTACCAGCAACCCGAGATTCATCATGATGTATAACTTCAGTGGCTTCATTTGCAGTACCAGCAAAGTGAGTTTCTTCATAATGTTGTCCTTAAGCATCTTAATGAGTTCCTCCAGCAATATGAGATTCTGCATAGTGTTCATGTTCTTTTTCTTGATGAATATTAAACCCATGATGAATTCCTCCTTCATGAATTTGTTGACCCTCAGCATGTTCGGTCTTGTTTTCTGGTGAGTTAATTATTTTCAGAACTCTTTCTCCTCCTGTAGCCTCTGTTTCTGATGACCATGACTTCTCAACTTCTTCTTCTTCTGGTGATGAAGAACAATTAAGAACTTCTTTGCTAGGTTCTTCTGTTGGAGTATCTGAGTTGGCAAGAAGTTCTTCATGTTGTAATCTGTAATGTGAGCCTGGTTCAATGAGGCATAACATGCATTCTGGTAACTCACGGATATCTTTGTCTGATTCCCATCCATGATTGGAACTCCAGGCCTTCATGGTATTTGAACTCCAGATATCTTCCAGAATTGGAATTTCTATATCCCTTTCAGCAAATGTTTCAACAATAAAGATTGAGATTAACCTTGGATATGGCAGGTGTGAGGTTATTCTTCCATTTCTGGTGAGGATTGATCTTTTGAGTAGGTTAAAAATTTCTGTTCCATAATCAATTTTGAACCCAGTTATGAGTCCATACATGATTGTTAGAATAGCTTGACTGACTTGATCAGTACCTCCTATCTTTGATGTGAGACATTTGTTTAACACTTCCATCATCACTTGCCAGATGGCTGGCATTTCATTTCTTCTTATTGCTCCAATTTTGTTGATTTTCTTGTTCTTGTAACCAAGCTCAATGATAAAGCTTATCAATTCTTCTCTGCTTGGTGCTTCAATGTAATTTTCAAGAATTGGAAATTCAAGCCATTCTCTTACCCTTGCAGGGGTTAATGTTACAAAAACATTTCCCCATACATGAGCAGAGACCTGATTCTCTTCATCTTCATTAAAAGTCTGAACAAATTGCTGTAGTAACTTTTCTGGTACTTCTCTTCCTTTTGTTAGTGCTCATGAGATTGGACATTTCATAAGATATTCTACCAGAATTTGACATCTTACATCATATTCTGAATGTTCTGTATTCATCAGCAGATTGTTTTCTTTCATTGGTAGAAATTCTGTGTCTTCAACATAAGGTACATCATGTTGAACAATTGGGATGTTGAGGTTTACTTTAGCCATTGTTGAATTTTGCGAATTAGGGTTTGCAAATTAGGGATTTTGGGATTTTGAGTGAAGAACAGGGGATTTGTGGTTTGGAGTTTTTTTTTTTTTTGTGAAAAAGGTGAGTGATTTTTGAATTTCTGCTAAGTGTGAGTTATATAGTGAGGGTTTTAGCAGAGAATTGTGGGTTTATGGAGTTGAGGGGATATGGAACGTGCCTTGTGATAGCGGTTAAAAGATCATTAATTGTCTTTATTACCGTTAGATCGTGTGATGTGAGTTTTGGTTCAGAATGTAACCGTTGGATCGTGGGTATCAAGACCTTTAATGACGGTTGATCATGTAATCGTGGTTATACCCTTTCAACTTGTAGTTTCTTCAATCATTCCTTCACTAAAATTTCAAACTGAATTTTGATTGGAGAAGACTGTCGGTTATATGACACCTTTTCATCTTTGTGGACCCCATATAGTAAAAGGTCCAATTAGCTTTCTTCATCTTCTCTTCCTTATCATTCAAAATTCCATTCTGATGATGTCATCAAAAACATAAATTCTGTTAATAGCATGTATTTCCTTTTGTTTTGACTTTTGTTGATCTTTTAGATGTGGTCAACAAAAGTCAACAATTTTCAACAGAATTTCTCAGTTGAGATTCCCCCTAAACTTGTGACTCCTTTCAACAGATTTTGAAGTTTCTCTTTTGATTTAGAGGTGTAAAGGTAACCCCCCCCCCCTTTTTGAGATGAGAGGGAATGAGATAAGATGAGAAGACTTACATATGATTCTCTGGTGGCATCCAAATTTCTCAACTTCTCTGATATTTTCTAAAACTTTTCCATCATTTTGAAATTTTAACAGAAAAAAAATTTAGAGGAGCATTTTAAGTTTGTCATCAGAAATTCAGAATTTTGTGTCAAATGTTTTTGTTTTCTGATGATCATATTTCTCATTTTTCTTTACCCATTCTTCCCAAACCATGAGTCAGGCAACAAAGCAATAATAGAAACTTACTATATTAACATATTATCATGCAAAATATCTACATAAACTAAGATAAAACAAAGAAAACCTAATCAAGATCTATCCCTTCTCCATGATCCATCTCAAGGAGCACCCATAGATCAGTCACCAAACCAGAATTCTGATCAGTAGGTCTGAGCACAGTGAGATTCTTGTTCTGTTGAAGTCTCATCTCAGCTCTGGGATAACCTGTAGGAACACCTCCAAAGCCTAGCTGGCTTGTGATTATCCTCATCAGAAAACGAGGATAAATCAGGAATGGCCTGCCAGACCACATATTACTTGCAAAATCTTTTATTAAGAAATAAGAGAAATTGTAAGGAATATCTAATATGAGTACTCGTACAGTCTCCATCAACCTATGGGATGCTTCATGATGATTAATGACTTTCTTTGAGAAGCATGCACCCATTTGTGTGATCAGAAATTGCCATGGCTTGATGAAGCCATTTTTGGTGATTGCTCGTGGTGAGTTAACAGGATTGTAACCCATCTGCTCCAAGGTTTCTTCTATTTCAGTCTTTGTGAACATCAGAACATCATTATCATCATTGAGCTGTAGAACCGTTCTCATGATACCTTCAGTTACTCGAACTCTTTTGTTTAGCACCACACTTTCGATAAATAT